>JAEDXX010000642.1:0-17769 GCA_021725515.1 Epicauta chinensis
TAGTTTATCTTCAAACGTCTTAATTTAACATTTTTTTATATTGAAAAGTTTTTAAAAATTAAAATTTTAACTTATCACAATATCTTGGCAGTACTGCTTCCATGGCGATGCAAAAAAACAAAATTCAAACAACGAAAAAAATTAAACGCCAGTGACAGATTTTGTCATTTTGTCTGCCTAAGCTTATAAAAAAAGAAAAAAGCGCCTAGGCACACAAAATGCTATTTTTACCTTGTCATTTGAGTCACAAAAACTGTCACTTTTGTGACGTTTGAAGATAAAAAATATTTTTTTGTCAATTTCAGTACATTGAGAATTAGGTGTTAATTATTTGTAATTGAGACTGTACAACAAGAAACATCGATGTATCAGTATGCATATACAATTCGACAGTTCACGGATTACGATAGAACAATTGTGTGGACCGAGTAGGTCGAATAGGAGGAGTTGTTTATGATTATTATTTAGACGCTCCCCACTGTTGTTAAAATACGCATACTTACAATTAATCAAGGTTAATAATTGCTATAAATACGTGTGGAATTCATTTGATAAAGACAGCAATATCAACAAATATGTGTTGCCTTTGTCGTACTCATAATAAGACTTTTCAGAATCAATAACTATTGAGTGACTGAAATTTATTTTCCGCGAAAATGTGGTGGACTATGATTTATCTCGGATCTTCCTGCTGGGGAGTATTATCTGTAAAGTGTAATACGATGATGTGTAATAATCACGTTCAAACGAATCAAAACGAATATACGATTACCGTAGACTGCTTCAGCCCAAGCGTCGAATTTTCAATTACAATATCATCTTGATGGACGGAAATTTTCCATTTTATTAGTATCGTCCATAAGTACCGTCTTTTGTCACTGAAAGTACTGCATAAAACGGTAGTTTTTCTCACCTTTTTAAAGCAAACTTTTTGTTAATTTTTGACCAAACGAATGGAATAATTTTTTGTACGTGAATACAGTCTTCTGACTTTATTCCGTGGGCACGTCTTTTTGGCCCTTCTTTTTATCGATTTGAAAAAGTTGATGTCAATTTTCCAAATTTACAGAATGGCCTAGAAATCCTTCTTTTACTCAAACTACTCTTTAGATGACTTAATTTACATTCTGGAAGGTTGCATTTGAATATTTTGATAATTGGAGGAGTTATGAAAAGTGAGCACCTGGACTGAAATAATCTGTATATTTCAAATACCATATCACATAGATTGGAATTTTCGGAGTGAAGCTCGGTCTGCCAGGTACTAAAAAATAAAAAATGAATAAATATTACTTAATATAACTAATATGAGCAAATATGATTAAAAGAATATACAATACATAAAAGTATGTACACGTCGCTGTCGCACTATGGCAAATTGTCTTTGCCGTTCCTAATTTTACTAGTTAACTGTTCGATACTATTGTGCGTAAAACGGTAGTTGCTCATCACCTCTCTAAAGTAAATTATTCTTTTCTAATTTTTGATTAAACCATTAGAAGGTAGTGTATAATGTTTTGTAGGGGTATACAGACTTCTTACCTCTTTCTGCCGACATATCATTTTGGGCCTCTTTATTATAAATTTACACAGTGGCTTAGACATTTTTTTTACTCAAAACACTCCTCAGGTGATCTAGTTTACATTCTTGAAACAGACTATAATATATACACTTGAAAAACTTATGACTCAATTAAAACTTTTTGTTTAAATTTTTTGCTTGTTTAATAAAAATTCATTATTGTTTCTAGTATAATTGACTACAATTGTACTCCTTCAATTATCAAAATTATAATATAAAACAAAAATTTTATTAGGTCATGGTCAATTGTCGTTTCGTTCAAATACTTTCAAGAAGGTACATAATTGAAAAAATGCCTGTTAGGATGGAATGTGACATTTTCTAAACTCACAGAACTCATTTGGTGATTTCCACCGACATTTTTGAGAGATTTACAACAGGGCAATCTATCACCATTTCCATAAAATCTTTTGTTACCGAATCTATTGCAGACTAATTTATAGTTTTACGTATTATAAAAGTAGTTTCCTAAGTCACTTTTCTTAGTATACAATTAGTTTTCGATATACGGCACCTCTACCGGGTGTTTTTTTTTAATGTGAATCCTCAAATATCTCGTTTGTTTATGAATTGAAATGGAAAAGTATCTAAAGAAATTAGACTGCGGGCGAACTTTAGGGGGCCCCACAATGTAAGAAAAAGAAGATATTTTCATAAACATGTGCTTATGTGCAAAGAAAAAAACGAAAAAATTGTCTTTAAAAAAGTAGTTGACATATGAAATAGGTAGCCTTCTAAAAACCTCCTATATACGTAGTCTAAACTTCATAGAATCAATTGTACTTTTGTTCTTATCAAGCATAACTAGACAAAATGTATATTGTTAACATCACTAAAGAGATTTGAATTAAAACATTAGTGGAAATAAATGAAAAAGAAATTATTTTTAAATCAAGAAATCTTGCAAATAAGTACCCAGAAGATACAGTTTAGTAAATAAGTAATATGAAGACTGTAATAGATAGGGGAAAATCCTACAGTACCGTCACCCTAAGGTTCACATAGAATAAATTTAAAATGCCTTTAATTAAATGTTCAATAATTATTGATTTGTGTAAAGAAACTCTTAGGCTATGAATGGAAATAATAAAATACCGATATATTTAGAAAGAAACAGTTTTATTAATAAAATTTGGAAATAATGAAAAATCAATATTCCACAAATCGTCCCCTAGAACCGGCCAGTGTGCAGAATATTGTTTAAATAAGGCAATAACCACAAAAATATTGATTGGACAATTCCGAAATATTGGTACAAGCCTCATGAACCCAAGTTTTGCAATTTACACATTGTACCCAACCTTCTTCGTGAGATTCAAGGCACAAAGGGCAAATTGCAAAACTGCAATTTGGGTTTTCGTCTGTTTTTTTTTGCTTTTCTTGCAAACTCCTTTTCCAAAAGCACTTATTCTATCATTTAATGTCGCTTTAGGTATATTGTATCTATGTGTAGACTCATCTCCTTGCTTAGTACTGTTCGCTCAGTAATTAAATATAAGGCATGAAGTGTGATATAAATTATGCTTCATGATACCTAAATAAGTAATCAACAGTTAACACGTTTTACTTTCGTTGAAATAGCCGAATAACCTTTGATAATAAACCACTGAACTTTACTTGTGTATCGTACGTTCATAGCGCGCAACATAAAACTCTGCATTGGCAGTTAACCTGTTACGAGAGCACGTCGCCGCACAGGGCACGTCATTATGAGACCAAACATCAAAAAATGCCATGCACCCTGTATCTCCTTTTGGTGTAGAATTTGGGAAACAGTAACTGGCCGGTACTGGATGCCGGCCGGTACTGTAGGACTTTCCCCTACTGTTAGAATTATCAGATGTAGGAAGTACCTACATAAGATTTGGCAAATTTTTTATTCGTAAAAAATACATGTATCATAAGCAGTTTTGATGACCTGTGCACTGTAACAATTATTTTTTATACTTCCTGTTACTTCTGCAACATCGAAAAAATCATTTTGGAAATTAAATTTGATAAAAAGGTATTTGAGAAGCACAATGTCACAATCTCGACTTAAAGCTTTGAGTGAAAGCGATTGCACACAAAATATTAATTTGGATGATATTATCACCGAATTTTTAGTAAAAAAAAAACGAGCTTTTCAATAAACATATTATTAAAATAATTGTAAATAGTTCAAGAGTGTAACAAATGTTTATGAGACAAATTAGTATCATTTTGAAAGCAGTGTATTGGGAATATAAGCAACTTAAATGGTTTTATGTTATGGATCACCTTAATTTGTAATAGTTCTTTTATTTAGAGAGGGCCCCCCGAATTTTTTTGCGGGCGGGCCCCAAGTAGCTTAGATACGCCACTGGTCTATACTTCAATTGACCGTCACGATTTTCGTTCTAGCTATTTTCGAAATGCTAAAACGTCATATAGGGTCTCGAAAATTACTCACTATTAGGAAATCAATTACCGACAATGAATACTGCGACTGAATTTGATTTGAAAAGAAGTTTTTCTCTAAAAAACTTCTCATTTGCAGCTCAAAAAGAAATTAGAACTTCGCTGGGCTTCAATAAGTTATCCATTGATGAAAAAAGCCGACGTCAGAATTGTTTACGAATGGTTTCAATGTCAATGTTATTATTACAACTGTTGACAAGATTTCATTCATTAATAATTGTATTTATGTATTGTAATAATAACATTCGCAATTCAAGTATAGTAAACAATTCTGACGTCGGCTTTTTTCATCAATGGATAAGTTGTTGAACCCCAGATAAGTTCTAATTTCTTTTTGAGCAGCAAATGAGAAGCTTTTTAAAGACTATTCCACTCATAGATATTTCGACCAATAGCGTGCCGTCATTCAACAATTAACGAAAATTTGGAATCGAGAATTTTTTGTTTATAAAATTTTCTCTACCCTGATTGACCAATCAAAACGTTCAAGTGAGCAACCTACCCTTTTTTTTAGCGACAAAATTTTTGCCATAATAACGATTCCCATGAAAACAACAAACATTTTTACTATTGTCTAAAAAAAAATGTAAACGTCATTTTAAAAATGTGTCAAAATAAACGTTTCGGTGTAAAATTTTTAACGGAAATGAGGGAAGATATTAAAATTGTCAAACCGCGTAACACAATAAACACGCGTTCCTCAGTGTGGAATCAATTTACGCAATTTTGTCAGTGAAAATACGAACTGCTTCCAATAACCCAAGTCAGTGAAATTAATGCTATTCTTGAAGACTGGGCTTTTAATAAGAAAAGATTATTCGCGAAATAGTCATAACGAATAACATTCGTGGTAAAATTTTGTCTTGGCAAAATTTTCTGATTGTCTTACTCGAGTTTGTTTGCGTAGCAATTTATCGAGTGACATTTGTTAAAAAAATCTCGAGCCGTTAGGCGATAAATTGCTACGCAACAAACGCTCGTAACAATCAAAAAAGTTTGCCAACAAAATTTGACTACCTATGATATTATATATGAAAAAAAATATTTTCATAGTCGCAGTATTCATTGTAGGTAATTGGTTTCCTAATAGTGAGTAATTTTCGAGAACCTATATGACGTTTTGGCATTTCCAAAATAACTAGAACGAAAATCGTGTCGGTCAATTGAAGTATACCTAGACATTGTAGTCGAATTTCCTTAGATACTTTTCCATTTCAATTTAAAAATAAACGAGATATTTGAGGATTCACACTTGACGCGAACACGCGGTATATTGACTTCAAGTGTTTTTCCCTAAAAACCAATTTAAATTGAATCTCTTATTATAATTTCAAATTGCTTAAATGTCAGCAAACAAGTGCGATGCCTTGAATTTTAATGATAGAATGAATATAAATGATAATGAAACATTTAAAATAAATCATTCTGACATTTATAGGGGAAAGAAGCAAATATGTTTTTAAAAAATTGTGCACGTTCTGGTCAAATCATGTTTAAGACAATTACAATTAATACAATTGAAAATACACTGCCAACATTCCACGAATGTAAGTTTGAATATTATAGAATAATTCTGCATCTTTAAGTTTACAGCCAGATAGTTTACAATTTACTGTTGTTGAGTCATGCACCATTGAATGAAGTTTTTCTTGAAATGTTCAAAAAAGAATGCAAGTCAACTCAACAACAGTAGTTCGTCGAACATTTGAGACATTTGGGTTGAACCTTAACACAATTATAATTGATTTAAAGTGTATAGAACTGGTGAACAAATAATAATTGGTACAAATACAAGTCATAAAAATGTAATGCAATATTTACCAGAGTCACAAAATGGTCTGCCATTACGTACAATGAAAGATAGTCTTTTAATCGGTTTAATACCATTATCAACCGATTCTGCATTGCGTAATAAATATACAACGTCTTTAAATAGCGTGAGACATGGTAGATTGTTGGAAGATATGGATACATGTGCTGGTAAGCGTTAATAATACTTAGTACAGTTTCCTCGTCAGACCTAGGCGAGATAGATGGATGCGGAATAGAATACCTGCCATTAAAAAAACACATCCTCGGTTCAGGGGCGTAAGGACTTTTCATGTTAATGACATTTAAACAAAACAATAATAAGATAAACAGAAATCTACCGAGGAACAGGCACCCATCTGCGTGAGCTTACGCTTCGGTTTGGCATGGAAACTTTATAGTTATTGAATTACTTAAAAAATGTTAATTGTAGGTTTAGTTGCACTAAAGTACATCTTAAATCCAGCATTGCCAGAAGGTATACCATCCCCATATTTTATATTAACAATTACAGTAGACACTATCGAATTTACCAATTATATCGCAACGGTAATTAATATCATTTTCTTTGCTTCTAAATATAATTAAACAGTACAATTACTGTAATTAGGTCTATGAGGATATAAGAATTTCAGGTCATGTTAGTTGGGTTGGTAGAACATCAATAGAAGTCATTGTATGGATGGAACAACAATCTAATGGCAAATGGAATCGTATAACTAGTGCGATATTCTTATTAGGAGCACGTGGCCCAAATAAACAGGGCGCAATCGTTAATCGATTGAAATTCGAAGATGAAAATGAGCGCAACATTTTCAGTAATGGAGAACAACGTCATCAAAAACGTTTATTACTACAAAAAAACCATGTCTCAAACGTTACACCAAATGAAGCAGAATTATTTATACTGCATGCCTTATATTTACGTTGCAAAGATAAAAACAATGTTAATAATGTAGTATTACCATTAGGCTGTGAATGGATGGAGAATTATAGAAAATCCAATGTGATCCATTCATATCCGGAACATAGAAATGTATATAATTTGGTATTTGGTGGTTTTATAATGCGACAAGCATTAGAATTATCGACGATTTTAGGATATCATTTCAGTAATTGTCAACCGAAATTAAAATTTGTTAGTCAGGTTACATTTAATAGAACGATTGCTATAAATTCGTTAATAGATATGCATGCATTTGTTGTATTTACACATAAACAATTTGTGCAAATTACAGTTTTTGTTGAAACATTTAATTCAAAAACTGGACATAATGATACAACAAATACCTTACATTTTACATATGAAGTATCAGATAATGCAATTGAAGTTTTACCAAAGACTTATCATGAAGCGATGATGTACATTAATGGTAGGCGACGTTTTTTCGAAATTATGAATAATGCTGATCTATTTACTGGTTCAAATGAATGCAATAATATTGGCAAGAGCAAATTGTAGTATCGTCGCCGAGAACTTTTTCATTTGCAAAGTTGTCTTGATGGAGATGGATCCCGTTAAGAGGTCACTTGCCGTTCATTATAATTATTATATAACAAAATAAAACATAGTTTCATTTTTCACAATTTCCAAATACTAACTACATTTATCAAGTCATTAAACTGGTAGTGTGGCGGATGGTGCATAGGCACTGCAAAAATTCTGCAGCAGTAAATAACTGTTACTGTAAAAGGTGGGAAAGTTGTACTTTATCCAGAAACGGACGCATGCCAAATGAGCTAATTCTGTAAATTAGCCTTTACACTAAGAAACTTTTACACGGATTTCAGGAGGGATCATACTTTTACAGAGTCAATTCTGTGTGTAAATGGAACGACAGACACAGAGATTTTTATACAGACTTTTACAAAGACATTTGGCGAGACTTGTCTGAGGTCGCCTTGTCTGCAAAGATAAATCCGTGCGAATGAAATGTGTGTGCGGGAAAAGGAGAGTCCGATAAAGATTGCGCAAAATTACACAGACAAGTTTCTTCAAAAATCTGCGAGCCTGGTCTTCAATTTTATATGTTTTTCTCCTTCTTTTGGAGAGACTTGGGGGTCTCTTGAAATGTTGAAAAGTTTTTTATAGCGACCACAAAATTTCTTGTATGGATGCTTTTGTTTACTCTAGGCTAGTGATTGACAACTTTTTTTTATTGTGGTTTTCAAAATTTGTCGGCACACTAACAATAAAATAAGCTTAAAAATAAATAAAAATAATATGTATTTGGTAGCGCATTTGAATTTGGTGGTACACAAAAGTGCCGCGGCACAGTGGCTGAGAATCACTGCTCTTCTGTTTACTCTAGTATAGAAATTAACGCATCAAGGGTGTTAGGAGACAAATACGACAAATACCGCCTCAGTGTCGATAGTGTACGGCCTGAGGGCTGTACGTCGACCGAGGGCGTTAAGCCCATAATGCCCGTGGTGCATGCATGAGTTTATGCCATAAGTAAAAGAAGCAATTTAACTTTATTTTTGTTTTTTTTTTAATTTTGTCTTTGATATCTGAAAATTTGAGGTTATGATCACTTTTTTAACGTGGAGGGAGTATTAACTGGAGGGAGCATAGCCTATCTCCCCTGTGTTAAGAAAGTGACGCCAGTCGAACGACCCTACAGAGACCTTTTATAGCCTCTTCAGCTGCACTGAGCATGCGTAAATCCATCTAACAATTGACCTTTTTGTGCACAGTGGCGTGGTGTCCTGTGGCATTTGTCTAGTGTGTTTATAATAAGGGTCATACCACGTTGGCATTACTGGTTCCCATTCGTATCCAGTGTGTGCGTTGTTTTCATAAATTGAGAGGTAATTATTAGATATTTTTAACTTTAAATTGTAATTACACAATACCCTTAGAAAAACACAAGCCCACACCACTGGTGACAGTCGCCATATTGAGAGACCTTTTATTATGTGGCGGCAAAATAACGAGGATCACATTTTTCAAACTATGCTCCCTCCAGTTAAGACTCCCTCCACGATTTTTAATGACAGCAAAAAAGTTGTTTATCATAGCAACGCGCCATAATAGCCGGCTATTATCTTCCATAACGCCATCGCAACGCCATAATGGCCCGTTGTCGAGTAAACAATTATTATTTTCTTATTAATGCGATCGTTTTGACATCTAGTAATGGTTTAATAATATATATGAATGACATAAAATTCATTATTTATGGTAGACTTTTAACGAATGCAATTCAAATATATCAAAAGAAATAAATTAAGTGTTTAATGATATTCCTATGAATCAACTGGAAGTATTTTTGCAATAATTGGTATTGTTTTTATTTAAATAGAAATATTAAGACCTCTTCCGCTTTTGCGATATTGTTGGAATATGCTATAGGAAAAATATAGGAAAAACATATCGATACTGCCATTCTAATATGTCCTATCCCACATTTGGGAAATTTGTCAGGAGACGATTAAAACGTTTCACGGTCGCAAATAAAAGAAAACTAGTAACTTTTTTTTTTCTGAAATTTGTTTTAATCCATAAACAGTAATAATAGAAGTAAAAAAAAAATTTTTTGATGAATTGCTTAATTATTATGTGGGTTACGACATATTGACTGCTGCTACCTGTGTGGGATACGACATATTGTCAATAAGATTGAAAGTGTTATAAAAAGAAGAAAGTCAAGAAAATTTTGTGAAAACGATTTTTCGTTTTTAAATTAAAATTTTTTTAACACAGTTTAACATATTATATTTTTATATTATTTATCAAACCACCAATAATTATTTTAAGTTCACAGCTACACGGTACTGCATGAATTTTCAAATTTTTTGTTAGATATCTTTCAATTTTTAATATCTTTAACATTATCTTTAGCTTTCTTGTCATTGTTTTGTTTTTTTTTTTAATTTCAGGTACATAATCTTCTTCAGGTTCCTGATTTTTTCTTTTTCTGACCCTTTTATCACAGGCTTCCATACAATTAATAGCACTATTAATAATAGGAGTATCACTTTCAATTTTTTTTTCTTCACTATTACGACGTAATACTTTCTTCGTAATTTCATAATTATCTTCACTATATAGCTTTTCGTTTTTTCTTGGATTGGTTACTTTATCAATATACTCATTCACGTATTTTAAAACTTCCCTTGACGAAGATTGGTCAGTAGTAGTCATCATGACATTTTATATTATCGTAGAAAAGATAAGTATCTGTAGCCAATACTTTCTTCAATTCTTATACATTTTGCCACTTATTTTTATTTATCTTTATTTTTTCATTAAATAGTGATTTTTGACAGAGGGTTTTTAATCGGTATATCACTATTTATTAAATTTTCAGCATTCCCTAATACTGGCTCGACATATTTTCATTAATTGCATCCTTACAATTTACTTAAAATTAATAATATTAAGTGTGACTGTCACATCGTGGCACCGACTGAACCTATACGAATGTGGAATACGACATATTAAAATACGCGAAAGTCCGCGTGTGGGATACGACATATTAGAACATTTATTTAAAAATACTAAATAAACAATTTGACTTCTAAAATTTTTACATAAGCTGCACATTGCGACAATGATTCGATTTTTCAAAAAAAGTGAAAGTCTCAAACTTTGTGGGATACGACGTATTACAATGACAGTATCGATATTCCAAAAAGAAAAGTTTCCATTTTCCATATAAAAAAATGATTAAAAATTCAATAAAACCCATTCTATAAACGGGATAAATGATTAAATTTAAAACAATTATTATTATGCAATCAACCTTTTACCGAATACATCATGATGGTTTATTTGAAAACTAACACAAGGTTTTATTAAATTTTCAAATAAAAAATCCTCTATGTGTTTGGATTTGGTCTATATTATTAGTCTTTGTGAAGGTCTCTACATTTGTCATTAATAGATTTGTTTTGTTAAGTTTCTGTAGTGTAAAGGCCGCTAATATGAAATTTACTGTTTTTTTTTATTTAAATTTGAAAAACTGTGTAAGATTAGTTGCATAGTATAAAACTGTTTAATCTAGTAATTTTCGTATTACCAACACATTTCTCGCAATGGCCACTGAATGTCGTGTTGCCGGATTCAGCCGAATTTTGGTAGATCTAGATACTTTCTTGTTCTATGTAATTTAATAATATTTTTTAAAAAGCGTTGCTGTGTGAATTAAATAATAATTTGTTGTCTCTTATTTTAGTTATATAAAACTGAAGTTGTAGTAATTTATTGAAATTTCAATATTAATGTAATATTTTTTCTTGAAACTGTACTGTAACTTATAGATTTCAACTTGGCAATGCTGCACTGTTTTGTATAGAATATTCTAGCAATGTCCGTTAATAATGGAAGTTCTGTGTTCTGTGTTAGTAGTGTTTCGCGTTACAAAAATTTTCGAGCAAATAGGTATAAATATTACAGATAAATTCTGTTAGTTTCTAAAATTACCAATTAATTAAAATGCGACACGACAAAATAATCATTTTTTTGAGGTAAATTGAATAATTTTTATAAACAATAAATATGACTGTATATCCAAATTATCCAGAAATGTTGGAAGATTTTTTTGTGAGATCCAAAAAAAATCAAGAAGATCGTAGATGGAAGTGATAATTACACGAGTAATGAATAAAATTGGTGAGTTTATTTTTAACACATTTATCCTGTTTTCTGTAGGTGAAATTAGAGATGTGCCAGTTAACAAAGACCGGATGCGCTTTGAGGTGGGAATCTCTTTTAGGGTTATAGAGACGTTTATTTTACCTTACAATTATCGATTTTTTCCAATTTGGGTTATAGAGCTGTTTATCCCACCTTACAATAATCGATTTTTTCCAAATTTTTTGACAGATATCGGTAAATTATCACTAAAAGAAAGCGTTTAAGTTAGGATCGTAGTGAAATTATGGAAAATTTAGAAAATATAAAGCATTTTCTTATACGACCGTTGAGTCGAAAATCTCTTAAATACACCACTAAGACTCGGATTTTTTTAACCATATACCGTATGTCCACGGATCGAGTTCCAAAGAGGAAAAACTTCTTTTGCGTTTTACAAGAAAAATGTATTCTTGATAAAAGTTTTTGCTTGTCCCGAAACGGCCAATTCAGTTTTAACCTTTTCAAATTTTCTTTTAGTTTCAGAGAAAAATTTAAAATTGTTCGTTTCAGTTGAAAATTTTTCTAAGTCCCAAAAAGTAAGTTTGCGTTGTCATGGTAATCATTATTTATTTAATTTCATTAACCGTCATTGTTAAAAATGTTGTCAAAAAAACCAACGCATTTACCTAATTCAGTGCTATGGCAAAGGTAATGAATCGATCCGCCGACTTCTCGAAGAATTTAACCAAAAGCTTTTTTTTTAGGTAAATGCGTTGTTTTTTTGACAACATTTTTTACAATTACGGTTTATGAAATTAAATAAATAATGGCAATTACCATGACAACGCAAACTTACTTTTTGTGACTTAGAAAAATTTTCAACTGAAACAAACAATTTAAAATTTTTCTCTGAAACTAAAAGAAAATTTGAAAAGGTTAAAACTGAATTGGCCGTTTCGGGACAAGCAAAAACTTTTATCAAGAATACATTTTTCTTGTAAAATGCATAATAAAAAAGTTTTTCCTCTTTGGAACTCGATCCGTGGACATACGGTATATTAAAAATAATAAAATTTAATAAATCGTAAAGTTTTTCAGTTTTTCCATGTTTAATTTCAGAAAATTCGAAAAAATATCAATTTTTGTTTTTTCTGTTCTGATGAACCATGGATTTTCTCGGATAACATCGTTTCTATTTTCTCTCTTTCATCGCTTGCTTTCAGTTTTCATCATTATAGCTGATATAGTAAATAATTTTTTTGCTACTACTACAAAAAACTACAAACGATTTAGCATTAGTTCCACTATTAGCTTTTGCATTATTTTCAATATATCTTGTTAAGCACAGAATTTATCGTTTTCCTGTCTAATTATTGATACTACAAAAAATAAAAAATACTACAATCATAAGCATCGTTTGTAGTTTAGAATGAACAAGAAAAAATTAGATATTTAATCAAGCGGGTTCCAGCATGACGCAGCTGTGTATTATTTGTGCGTGTCATAGATTTTTCGAGTTTTTGTTTTATTTGTATTACTAAAATACTTCGTAATCTAATTGGTGCGTATAAAGTGTGTGGGATACTTCCCTCGTGACTGTATGGAAAATAAATAAGTAAAATATTATATGTATGTAACATGTGGTAAAATAATATTTCGGCTGTTTCCCAAGGTTGCCAGATTCTTAATGACAGTGTCGCCGTTCTTTCGGCTAAAAGTCGCCCAAAGTAGTCAACGTAAGATTCTACATCGTATGATCCCTTGGGCTTATTTAATATTAATGATATTAATTAAAAGGTGGTTCTTTGAAGTTGAAAAATTAAGTGTACGGGGTGGACCATTTTCGATGGTTTTGCAGGGTATCTCCTATAAGGAGAGCTCGTACAGAATAATGGTTAGTGCATTCCTGTCCTACTTTTTCCTGACTAGTCAGATGGTGCAATTAGATTTTTGCTATGTTCTTTTGTTTTCGAGTTATGGCCGTGTTTTCACTTTTTCACGATTTTAAAAATGCCTCATATCTCGTAGGCTTTCAAAAAAGTTGACTCTTTTTCCACAGTTTCTAGTGTAGTTTTTAAAGCTGATTCTATTTAGCTAATTATATTTTCTCTAGCTTTTACCGTTTTTGAAAAAACGGCCATAACTCAAAAACAAAAGAACATAGCAAAAATCTAATTACACCATCTGACTAGTCAGGAAAAAGTAGGACAGGAATGCACTATCCATTATTCTGTACGAGCTCTACTTATAGGAGATACTCTGCAAAACCATCGAAAATGGTCAACCCTGTACAATGAGAAAATGGAGTTCTGATGAAATTATAGTTGTACAATTACATACATACCTAACTGAGTTGATTGCTGGGTAAATTTTTACATACTTTTTTTTAAATTTTTTTCATACAATTGTGTCCGATCAGTTTTATGTGCCCTCAGCTGGCTTTTGCAAATTTTGCAACCTAAAATGAAAATTTGTGATGAACAAATTATATAAAGAGAATACGATGAATTTTCTATCGAACGCACCTTTGAAATGTTTGTCTTTCTCCCATTCGGCATTATATTTTTCATATATTTGGCATATTTGCCGGGCGGACGCATCTTATCGTAATATTAACTAACGGACCGAAAAACCACTCAAAATTCAACTCAGTAATATCTGGATTATTATTATTCAATAAAGAACAACAATACAAACGAATGAACTTGCAAATTATATGAAGAAGGAAAACATTCCAAGAACAATAATATTGAAAATTGCTTCATATACAGTTTCAGTAATATTTTATGTAGTATTGTATACATCTGTAACTTACTGATTGCATGAGTTAACAAATAAACATTGTAACCTTATTTGATAAAAGTTGGTCCCTCTTGGTATAATATGAATAATAAGGAAGACACGTTCTAATCTAATAATTTAATAAAATTTCTTGGATTAGAACGTATCTTCATTATTATTGTGATATTAGATAAAGTTGTATAATATTCTTATAGAAATTAAAAATACTATTTTGTAAAACGAAAAATTCCACCGTCGCCCAAAAATCGCTATTTTGAATAAAATATAGCCCAAATTAGTGGCTTGTTGCCATTCCAAATCACAGTAGTATAACGTTTCGGTTGATGTCTATCTACCAATAGGTACTATATACAAAAAAATGATATTTTTAAATTATTGTTTAATTTTATTATTCTAATCAGTTCGTTTTCTTTCAGGTTTGTGGGTAGGTGCCATAATTCTACAAGAACAAATTTCATTGAGTCGAGATTATAAAGGGTACGATCAACATTTTGATTTTAACGTATCTTAAAATATTCTTTTTATTTCTTACAGTAAGGCTTTTCCAACTCAAGATTAAACAAGAAGAATTCCGGTAAGTGAATTTGTATTTTTTGAATCCTTTGCGGACCAGACAATCCGCCTAGCGACGATCTTCTCCATGAAAAAATGTAATTGTTCAACGTCTGAGTTACAAATACTAAAATTTTATTCAAACGCATGTTTAAACCCCGATCAGGTTATCGCTTTTTATTAGCACCTTATCTTATCTTATGTCGCTGGAGATTCGAAACATATTTAATTTTTACCATACACACACTTACCTCTCCAAAGTGCAGGCAGCGACTAAAAAATTCGTAACTTCTCAACAAGTTCAAATTGCAATCGAATTCAAAGCATCGCTTCCTCTTGTTTAGTTTGGCTTTCAAATCAACTCAGCTTATTTTATCTTCTATGACAGATTTAATGCTTTTTGCAAGATTTTTGATATCAGACGTTTCTCTTGCATGTAAGGTGAAATTAATTCAAGTACCATTGTTTTCAGAAATTGTCGACGATCTCTCTCTATTGTATAGAATGCATGCATTCATACATGCTTAATCTAAAATACCTATGAAAAGACGATGGATTTTACGAGTCATACTTCAGAGGCATATATATCAACATATTAAAAAAAATTGACAATTGGACTCCAAACCCGCGAAATTCTGAAATTACCGTTATTTTTTGAACACACCTCGTATGTGAGTAGGACGGAAGGAATCTTAGTGGTGTCACAAGTCAGACCCAAACCACCACTTTTTACTTTTTACAAAGGCCCAGTACAAAATTTAATACAATTTGTAGCAACATTATTAACTCTCAGACATTTGTGATGTCATTATTTGTGTCAAAAAAATTATTCAACAATTGATAATTTGTAAAAGACTTACCGAAATAAACAACATGCTCTTTTGGAAGACCCGGCATTTTGTCCCGCGTGAACACCGCACCACACAGTAGCCTTGAGTGGATGTAACGGCTTTTCGTGCATCACACGCGGATTTTCAGTGCCCCAGAAACGAAGATTTTGTTTATTGACGTAACCGCTTAAATGAAAATACGCCTCGTCGCTCATGATGATTTTCGACTCAAAATCGTCCTCTTAGTTGTTGAGATTGAGGATGGCTTACATGTGTAAGTCTTTCACTAAAATTCTCTGTAGGGTCTCTGGTGACGCCCAATTGCCTGGCACGTCGCCTGGTTGATGTTTCTTTGTTCTCAGCAACATCAGCAGCCACAGCCGCGATATTCTCGACAGAAGAACGACCAGTCCGGTGGCGGCAACGCCCTGAAAGATCTGTTGTGGTTCCAGTCTGTTCGAGTCGAGCAACTAAGCGACCGATTATTGGTTAAAAAAATCAACACAATTATTCCACGCTCTTGCGGAGTATAGCGCTCTATTGTTTGTCTGTTTGTCTGTTATTATCTATGGCAGCTGTCTAGTTTACAAATGTCAAATATGATTGACGTAAAACGCCATTTGTAAAAGCTATTTTGCGCCATCATGTATATCAAGTTACGGCAAAAAATAGTCCTCTATCATTGCGTGATGTCCCTGAGAATCAACTGTGACTGTGGTTCCGACCTCATTATCCAAAAAATAAGGTCTAATGCGCACCACACAGTCACTTTTTGAGGATGCATAGGCTGCTCTTGATATTCACGAGGATTTTCATTGGCCCAGATGCGACAATTTTGTTTGTTTACGGTCCCGTCCTATGTGAAATGATATGAAGTTAATTTTTAATGAAAATTGAGCATAAATTCTTTGGTATTCAAGGAGACAATCTGAGAACACACGACGCGAAAAATGGCCAATCTGCTGTAGTTGTTGGGCTAATTGAATCATGTAGGTGTGTAAATTCAAGTCTTTGTGCAGAATGCGATGCAAATTGGTTCTTGAAATGCCCAATTCAAGTGATCGGCGTGTTGTTGATAGTTTTGGATCATCTTTCACACTTTGCTTCACAGCAGCGATTTTTTCTGGTGTACGAACACTTTCGCAAATCAGCAATAGAACCCGTAGCTTCGAATCTACGCACCAAACGACCGATGGTTGTCTCATTTGGACGGTTTTAGTGCCAAAAATATTCGCGAAGTGCTTGACACGTATTTTTTATTTTTGCACCATTTTTGTAGTGCTCTTCAATAACTTTATTGCAGTCTTCAATCGAATACGACTCTATAGCGATAAATGGTAAACATTCAACTATCAAAATGACATAGATGATCTGAAATAAAAGGGGCGTTCTTCTATTATGCTTAAAATGAAATTGGAATTGAGAATTACGAATATGTAAAATGGATTTTCCTTTTATATTTTCGTTTTGTCGTTTGTTTTCCCTGACATTGTGTAGCTGGACAAATGACATATAATTGACATCTGGTTTTGTATTGAAACCATTGCCGATTCAATGTAACCTAATTGCGTTTCTTGTAAAATAGTACTCGATGTATCATTTGGCTGAATTTTCGAGGAAGAATTAAATACCAAAATAACTCATTTCCGATTAAAATGTGACAAGGGTGGGTGATAGGTGGGGGTAAGATAATGGTAAAGTTTCAATAGCTAGAGAGACCTTGACTTCTGGTTTGATCTCTGGCAGCTCGGGAATATCAAATTTGGAATTGGACCAGGCTTGCTCAACAATTGGCAACCATTCAGGACCTTCAATCCAAATATCTGAATTTATTAACTCATGATATGAGATCAGCAGGATTTAATTTACTGGGAACATGTTTCCAAACTGAAATTCGGCTCTTTCGTAACACACAGGCGTTGAAATAGCAACCCAATGTTTTTAAAGAGCCAAGTTCTTAAAGCAGGACTGAAATTTTACATTAATAAAGGTATTGGGTTCTATGCTGTATCACACACGTTATAAATAACGCGCACACGTTCGAATTTAACGTCTGACAATAACATGGTCCATAACGTTCTATTCGAAAGTCCGCATGCTATATCATTCTGTTTGTATGCCCGTTGTTAAAAAGGAAGTAACTATCGTCTAACTAAAACGAAATGAGCCTT
>JAEDXX010000643.1:0-17752 GCA_021725515.1 Epicauta chinensis
CAGAATTCTAAAACTTTTTTTTAAAAAAAAAAACCCCCCTCCCCCCCCCCCCACTTTTTCTTTGGGGGGAGGGGGGGGGGGGGGGGGGGAACAAAAAAGGGGGGCCCCCCCCCCCCCCCCCCCCCCCCCCAAAAAAACCCACCTCCCCCCTCCCTAGGCACCTGTGACGCGCACTAGCTTTTCTCTAAACTAAAGGGTTTTTTTTTTTTTTTTTTTAAAAATAAATAAAAAAAAATAAAAAAACCAAAAAAAAAAAAAAAAAAAAACCTTTTTTTTTTGGGGGGGGTGTTTTTTTTTTTTCTTTTTTGGGGGGGTGGTTTTTTTTTTTTTTGCCTGGGGGGGGGGGGCCTTTTAGGGTTCTGGGGGGGGCTTTTTTTTTTTAAAAAAAAAAAGGGGGGGGGTGGGGGATCCCCCGTTTTAATCTTTTTTGGGGTTTTTTTTTTTTTTTTTTCTTTGTTAAAAAAATTTTTTTTTTTTGTTAAGAAAAAACACCCCCCCCCGTTTGGGGGGGGGCTTAAAAAAAAAAAATCAAAAAAAAAAAAAATTTTGTGTTCTTTCGGGGAAAAATCATACATTTATTTTTTTAAAAAATTTTTTTTTGATTTTTTTTTTTTTTTCCCCCCCTATTTTTCCCCCCCCCCTTTTTTTTTTTTTTTTTTTTTTTGTTCTTTTTTTTTTTTTTAAAAAAAAAAAAAAAAAAAAAAAAAAACACAAATTGGGGGGTTTTTTTTTTTTTGGAAAAAAAAAAAAAGGGGAAAAAGGGTGGGGGGGGGGGGGGGGTGGGGGGGGGGGGGGGGGGGGGAGGGGGGGGGGGGGGGGGGGGGGGGGGGGGGACCCCAAAAGGGGGGGGGGGAAAAGGGGGGGGGTGGGGAGGGGGGGGGGGGGGGGGGGGGGGGGGGGGGGGGGGGGGGGGGGGGGGGGGGGGGGGGGTTTTTTTTTTTTTTTTTTTTTTGGGGGTTTTTTTTTTTTTGGGGGGGGGGGCCCCCCCCCCCCCCCCCCCACCCCCCCCCCCCGGGGGGGAAACAAAAAAAAAAAAAAAAAAAACAAAAAAAAAAACAAAAAGGGGGGTGGGGGGGGGGGGGGGGGGGGGGGGGGGCCCCCCCCCCCCCCCCCCGGGGGGGGGTCTACGAGTGAGGAGAGAGAGAGAGTGTAGTAGTAGATGAGGAGGGGGAGTGAGAGCGAGAGCGGGAGCGGTGAGGGGTGGGGTGTGTGTGGGTGACGTGAGAGAGAGAGAGGGGAGAGGGAGCGAGAGGGAGAGTGGGGGAGAGAAGGGGAGGGTGTGTGGGGTGAGTGAGGGTGGTGTGGGTGGTTGTGGTGAGGGAGGAGTGTGAGGTGGAGTGAGTGGGAGTGAGTGAGGGGAGGTGATGGTGGGTGTGAGGCGTCAGTGGGAGAGAGAGTGTGTGGGAGAGGGAGGGGAGGCGGAAGGTGGGAGGAGGAGTAGCGGGAGGGGGGGAGAGAGGGGGGGAGAGGGGGGGAGGGGGGGGGGAGAGAGAGAGGGGAGGGGGGGAGAGGGGGGGAGAGAGGGGAGAGAGGAGGGGAGGGGAGAGGGGGGGAGAGAGAGAGGGAGGGGGGGGAGAGGAGGGGGGGGAGGGGAGGGGGGGGGGAGAGAGAGGGGGGGGGGAGGGGAGAGAGGGGGGGGAGGGGAGGGGGGGGGGAGAGGGGAGGGGGGGGAGGGGAGGAGGGGAGGAGGGGGGGGGGAGGAGAGGGGAGGGGAGGGGAGGGGAGAGGGAGGGGGAGGGGAGGGGAGGGGAGGGGAGGGGAGAGAGAGGAGGGGAGAGGGAGGGGAGGGGAGGGGAGAGAGGGGGGGGGAGAGAGGGGGAGGGGAGGAGGGGGGGGAGGGAGAGGGGAGAGAGAGGGGGGGGGGAGGGGAGAGGGGAGAGGAGGGGGAGGAGGGGAGGGAGAGAGGGGGGGGGAGGAGGGGAGGGGAGGGGAGGGGGGGGGGGGGAGGGGAGGGGAGGGGAGGGAGGAGAGGGGAGGGGAGGGGGGGGGAGGGGAGGGGGGGGGGAGGAGGGGGGGGAGGGGGGGGAGAGGGAGGGGAGAGGGGGGGGAGGGGAGGGGGGAGGGGGGAGGGGAGGGGGAGGGGAGGGGAGGGGGGGGGGAGGGGGGGGAGAGAGAGGGGGGAGGGGAGGGGAGGGGGGGGGGAGAGAGGGGGGGGAGGGGAGGGGAGAGGGGGGAGAGGGGGGGGGGAGAGGGGGGAGGGAGAGGGGAGGGGGGGGAGAGGAGGGGAGAGGGGAGGGGGGGGAGGAGAGGGGAGGGGGGGGAGGGGAGAGGGGGGGGGGAGGGGGGGGAGGGGAGAGAGAGAGAGAGGGGAGGGGGGGAGAGGGAGGGGGGGGGGGAGGGGAGAGAGAGGGGGGAGGGGAGGGAGAGGGGGGGGGAGAGAGGGGGGAGGAGAGAGGGGGGGGAGGGGAGGGGGAGAGGGGGGGGGGAGGGGAGGGAGAGGGAGAGGGGGGAGGGAGGGGGGGGAGAGGGGGGGAGGGGGGGGGAGGGGGGGGGAAGGGGGGAGGGGGGGGGGAGAGAGAGGGGGGGGGGAGGAGAGGGGAGGGGGGGGGAGGGGGGGGAGGGGAGGAGGGGAGAGAGGGGGGAGGGGAGAGGGGGGAGAGGAGGGGAGAGAGGGGAGGGGAGGGGAGAGGGGAGGGGAGGGGAGGGGGGGGGGGGGGGAGAGGGGGGGGAGGGAGGGGGGGGGAGGGAGGGAGGGGGGGGGGAGAGAGAGAGAGAGGGAGGGGGGGGAGGGGAGGAGGGGGGGAGAGAGGGGAGGAGAGGGGAGGGGAGGGGAGGGGAGGGGGGGGGGAGGAGGGGGGGAGGGGGGGGAGAGGGGGGGGGAGGGGGGGGGGAGGGGGGGGGGAGGGGAGGGGAGAGGAGGGGAGGGGGGGGGGAGGAGGGGAGAGGGGGGGGGGAGGGGAGGGGAGGGGGGGGGGAGGGGGGGGGGAGGGGAGAGGGGAGGGGAGGGGGGGGAGGGGAGGAGGGGAGGGGGGGGGGAGGGGGGGGAGGGGAGGAGGAGGGGAGGGGGGGGAGGGAGGGGAGAGGGGGGGGGGAGAGGGGGGGGAGAGGGGAGGGAGAGGGGAGGGGGGGGAGGGGGGGGGGAGGGGGGGGGGAGAGAGAGGAGGGGAGAGAGGGGGGGGGGAGGGGGGGGAGGGGGAGGGGAGGGGGGGGGAGAGAGAGAGGGGGGGGGAGGGGAGGGGGAGGGGAGGGGGGGGAGGGGAGAGAGAGGGAGAGAGGGGGGGGGGGGGGAGGGGAGGGGAGGGGGGGGGAGGGGAGAGAGAGGGGGAGGAGAGGGGAGAGAGGGGAGGGGGGGAGAGAGGAGAGGGGAGGAGAGGTATTATTATTATTATTATTATTGTTATTAATAATAATTATCCTTATTATAATAATAAGGATAATCTCTAAAGAAGGAGCCGATTATAGGTAATTTTTATAATAAAGTTAATTTAGAAATAACCCTGGTACTGAATACCCTACTATTTTTTGATAAAACAATAGCACCTATTATGTTTTCTGCTTCAAAAAAAATACTTGCACATTCACTAAGAATGAATATAATAAAACGAGCTTTACAGTCATTTGAAGTTGAAGATAAGAACTGAAGATCCTGTAAATTTCATGTCTTTATGTCGCAGTCAACACGTTCATTTTATAGCCAAAATTTAAAGCAAAAAATTTGCATAAAAAGAGTGGGTTATTTGAGTTAATTAATGGCTTTATTGTTTCTATTAATTTCTGAGTAATATTAGTTGCTTATATTAAACAGTCGAGAGGCTGGAGTCAGTTAAAAAAACACAAAAATTGAGTAAAAAATACGTATCTTCAGCACCGTTTCGTTAATGACAGGTATTAACTGAGCAAATTTTTATCTCTCTAAGTTACAGAAAAATCTAAGATTAGCTGGCTTTGCCAATCAGACGATTTCATATGGAATGACCCAATAGCAACAAAGATTTTTAAAGGATGCGTTTCTGCTCATAAAAATCAGTCAACTGCTAACATACGTCTGCTTAAATTTGAAAAGAATTCTATAATTGTTACAAAAATGTATCAATAATTTGATCGATGAAGGAACGTGTTCAAAATCATATTTCAATATCCTAATTTATTATTTATTTGAATATTATTCAACATACAGACTTTCAGTAGTAATGCAGTAAAGCTGCATTATCTACACATTTTATTACAATCAATTTTATTAAAATGTAAATTGTAAGGCCCTAAACATGCCAGTTTTTTTATTTGTACAATTGTTTTATATATATTTTAAGGTGCAGGTTTAGATCTATTTTATACTATTTTAAATAATAGTATTCAATGAAAAAGACCTGCAGGTGTGCATATGTTCACAATGTTTCAGAATAATGTCTGAATGGTATTTTTTTTACATCCTGTAAGGTGGCGTTCTCTATCGAAGAATTGCTCAACTATCATCTAAAGCTATTTACAGACAATTCATGTCTTATTCCGCTGAAAAGCTGATTGTTTTTATATTGAAGAATAAAACATTTATTTTAGTTTGCTGCTAAAATTGCGTTCAAATTTTAATACTTTCAAAATGTGATAAAATTATTTTTAATCTTCTCCCGTTTCCGTTTTCAATCGCATCTCTCCTAAATATCACACGGTTATATGAATATAATATAAATTTGAGGGTCTTAATATCGTGTGGAAGAGTCAAGGGAGCAAATCTAAGAGAGGGTAAATACATTAACGTTTGAAACTCTTTGGTATTTGTAGCTACTGCTGTTACTGTAACTATTACAGTTCCTGTTGGCGGTAGTGGTAGTAGTAAAGTTAGATATTACTTTTACTGTTACTATAACCATTGAGTAATATGTTCTATACTCCTAAGCTTTATATCCATAAAATAGAAATATGTGCTTTGAATATTAAGCTACCTTTTAAGCTTAAAAGACTATATTTAGCTAGTAGGTACCTATATTATCTGTACTAGAGACTATGCTTATTTTAATTTATTAAATAAATTGATGAAACGTGAATGAAAGGGGTTAAATTTGACGGAAATTCTAATAAAAATCGATGTATAGCATTGCTTTTAGAGAGATACGAAAAAAAAGGGATTTTTATGTAGAAATACGAATACGAAAATCCGAATGCATATTAGACGGAATTGAATCGAACACATTTGACAAATGGTCCACTGGACGTTCAATTTTGAAGGGTTCATTGAGTTTTTTTAGCTTATTTACACGGTCAATAAAACCTTAAACATTTTCTTGATTTCTTTTTTTTATGTTTTGTTTAAATTGAATTGTTTTTCTTTATTATAGAATTTACTAAACATTGAAGATGCCTTACCTGCAGATCCACTATCAACAGCTCTAATGCAATCGATTACTGCCGTTCTGTTAAACTCACCAAAATCCGTCCCCGCTAACCGTATACAAGACATAATAAGGTAAGTTTGATTTTCATATATAAAATTATTTTCAACTCTCACCAAAAAGAATAAAACATGGTAATTGACGCCGTTGTACAAGTGTTTTGTGTTTCGATTCTCATTATCTATTGATTATTTGTTTAATGAAAATTTCACATGAAACGTTTCGATTAATCTAAACGTCCGCCTTTTTCATTCTTCTACTGTTACGGTTATTATTATTTTTGATAATATGATCGTTCAATTGATACGACATTATTATAGAATGTCAATTTTCTTTGATAACACCTTCCAGATAAATCTATGGTATAATAAATGGTAGCATTTTTTTTGTATCATGCGTACATGCATGTAATAGGGGGAACAGTCCTGTTATGAATAATTAATTCGATCAAGTGAGGTTTGAGATCTACTAAGGGTAGACTACCACCATCTACATATTCGTATATAGTAGAGGGTTAATATTTCTAAATCATAAATTTGGAAGGGACGTTTCTTCAATATGTTTAACATTATTGATGTTCTTATCAATCATTTGTTATTATTTTATTGGAAATTTGATAAGGATTTTTTTAACATCGTTTTTTTTTAAAATAAACCCCTGCGGTTCTGTTTGCTAAAATAGGATTTCAATTTGGTGGCAGGCAGGCAGGCAAGCCGCAGGTCGACAGATGTGGAGATGAGTGTAGATAAGGGCGCGTATGTCTATCTGTCTGTCACTGGCCCTCTCATCCGACACGGCTACTTAATATTTGATACTCATTATTATTAGACCAGTAATACTTCACCCCTATCTGAAATCCGCATATAAATAAATATACAAGCCACTAGGGTACAGATTTTCGTATTTAATTTCAATCATCAATACATTAAGTTGCAATAATCGGACTTACGCTTTTTTCCGAATAGACATGGGACAAATGTTTTACTATTTTAAAATATAGATCCGCTATCAATTTGGGCTTTACTATTAGTGTCAGTAGCACCAGGAGTCGCTATAAAAACAAAGCTGTTGCTGCTTTTAAAGATCTCCATTCAAGTTTTTTTTTCCAAAATTTAATAAGGAATGGGTACTTATGGTAGTTCCTAGTTCTTGAATGTACCAAATTTTGCTTTTTGGTCATCGAAATTCCCGTCGCCATGGCTTACCGAAGCTGCAACTTATACTTAAGTTTGTTAAGATATTTTCTCCGATTTTCTACGTTAGGTACTCTTTTTTTCGCTGTGTCCTTCCAAGTGTACAACAATAAATCTTTTCAGGTATTTGCTTATGAATGTCTGGATTCGTTTCCCCTAGTTCTTCTTCATTTGCATCTTCTTTTGTAGTTTTATTTAAAAATATTTACTTCTACGTTTCTTGTTATGCGTTTATTCTTGATGCCTTTTTGTATATTGTGAATTTATTCTGTCAACATTTGTAGTATAAAAATGCATCTCTTCTTGGGTATTCTCAACTTGCCTTGTCCATATTTTTAACGCCACATTCTTGGTATCAGCTACTTAATTGTTTCTATAGAGCATTCATCGACGAAGGCGGTTTTACAGCCGAAAGAGAGTGTGGAAAATTTTCGGATATTTTCTGTTGAGATTGCATCGAAATTTGCTTAAAATATAGTATACTTAATGCGTTTAGAACGTTATCAAAAGAAAAATAATCACCTAATCGACTGTTTTGCCTTTCTATTGTACATACAAATCTCGCCTCAATAGAAAATATGTTTTTTTTTCAAGAAGTATTATATTAGTAAAGAAATCGTTTATTTTTCTATATTAAAAAAAACACTTGGTAAAATGTTGATTAATTTTTTTCCATCTTAACTCGTGACAAGTATTTTAAAACGATTGGTATGATTAAACAAGCAACTTTCAACAATTCAAGATAATACACAATGAATTCGTAGAATCCACCAGAGTGGATTTACAAGAAGAAAATATCTGTCATTGTAAGATTAGATTTGCCAAAATTATTATACGATCTATAAAAGAGAAGCATGAATAAATGATCCGGCAACTTGTTAGATCTTGGTGGCTAGCTTTAAATAAATAAATAAATGAATAAATAAAGTTGTGTTGTTCGATCTTATAAACAATTGTTTTAAAATTAACAAGTCGTGTATAATTAAATTATAAAATTTTCAAAAATTATCTAGCCACTAATGTATATTGTGGATGGTCTAACAAACGTGTATGTTATATTATAATTGTATTAAATGGTGATAATAGAACTGTAATGTCGAAACTATATATTCGATTGAGATATTAACAACACAACCGAATACTGTCTCTTGCTCTCGTCATGGGCTATCAAACTAAAATAATCAGGGATTATCTTTGTTTGCACATGTCAATGTGAAATGTAGGGCTGTTCTCTCGCCCCACTCAATTGCTAAACCACCCTTCCTATTGATGAAATATACCTTAGACTTTATTTTTGTTACATATGCAGCACTATATAACTACTATTTACAACTAGTGATGTTCTTTTTACTGCCATACGGTCAAGTTTTCTAAAAGAGTGGGAAAGAGAGAGAGATAATCATACAACATACGCATCTAGACCAACTGTTTTTATGCATGTATGTATGTAGATGTGAAGGGGGGTGATGATGATTTTTGACAGTTTTATTTGTGGGCTCATATTGCCGTCACATCATATCAAAATAGAGAAACAGTCTTTTTTTAACAATTATTAGATTAAAAATGTGGAAAATAAATTATGTCGAAATAGTAGTATTTAAAAAAGCTTTTTATTCTTTCATAATTCTGTATATTTGTACAAGATTCAAGATTTTTTCCATTTACATTAATGCAAAATTTAAAAAGTAACGTGACTCTTATCGAGATTCAATATACCTACAAATAGAAAACGTTTTTCATTCTCTTAATTTGTCATTCGTATGAAATATCTTGATAATTTTGCTGGATCTCTACTGAGAATGGCTTTTAATTTGAATTAATATAGTTTCATTGAAATGAGTTGCTAATTAGATAATTAGCAATTTACAAATATTTGTAAGCGGAAATTACAAATTACTGTAATTAGGAACTCTATCCTTCACCTTTTAAACAAGATTCTTTCAATTAATATTTATTTGTCTACTATCATCATTTGAGCTTCCTGTTTCGATAATTCTAAATAATTCGTATTTATAACACACCCAACATTTAGCAGAAACTATGTCCTTTGTCCATTGTCACTCGTTTTTATCTTAAGGCAACTGAATCTCGATTCGTCTTTATGGGAAACTGGTTTAGAGCTCCCTTTCTTTGGCCAATTGGCAAGGAATTTCTTGAAGAGGGTAATTTTTTTGAAATATTTCTTCAATAAATATTGAAGTCTCCCATTCTAAAGCCCACAGTTTTCATTTTACAACAACAGGGGTTTCAATTACTTTAAAGGAAGGTCCTCTATATCAACCTTCTCTCAAAGATTGAAAATTGCATGTTTGAGAAATGATTAAAGCAAAAGTGCATAATTTTTGCCATTTTCCTCAACGAATTTTGCAATACTGATTTTTTAAATACTAACGTAACTCCGTATTTAGGTTTATATAAAACCTAGCCATTTTTAAGTGATCAGTGAAGAACTTTGTGAGTCAGTAGTGTGTATGTAATTTCAAAAAGTGTCGTTTCAAGAAATAATTGAAAGCAAGCAATTCAATTTGCTGATTAATCATCAGTTTCAGTAACATTCAGCAATCCGTTATCTTCTTCATATCCGTGGTTTTGCAACTCATATCCTTGGTTTGCAACTCTGCTTTTGTTTTTTCTTATTATGAAGTTTGAGGAGGGTGAAGTTGCTACTTAAGGACTAGTTAACGTATTTTCTTATTTAAAGCTGCAGGGGGTCTGAAAAGGAGAAATTGAAAAAAAGAAACTACAAACGTTATTGGTACACTGAGAAAAAAATATGGTAGATACAATCATCATAGTATGGTAAAATTTTTGATAGTAGTGAATACCATTTTTATTTCTAAATGCACAATGCCGAATAGTAATATTCACTACGTGTATGATAATATTTACCATCTGTCTGGTTACTGTTATTATTATTTTTTTTACTATCCTGTATAGTAAAAACTACTATACAAGGATCGTTGGTGCTACCATAAAATTTTCTGAGTGTATATAATTGAAAACTAGTTAGTTATGAAGCCTCCTTTCGTATGAACTCTTGAAGCTTAAGCCTCAAAATTTCATGGTAACTCCGCCCCTGAGAAACTGATTCTAATGTAAAAAGAAAAGTATTTATTGAACTTTGATTTATTGACTTTGTACAATGCACGCTTAGGTTCCAATTGGTTCGATAATCTGGATAGTAGTGTGACAAAATGCTACTTTAAAACTACTTCAAAACTTCAAAACTGGTTTTAAAATAATTGCTAGGAAAAAAACTTCTACGAATAAACTTAGGACGAAAATAAAGTTTTAAAAACTTGAAAAAGGAGGCGGGTTGATATTTTCCCAAAAATTCGTTCATTTGAAACAAAAATTAATTACGGCTTATAAATCAGGACTATTGTCATATTTACAAGTACCAAAATTATGAAAAATTAAATGAAAATATGTGAAATAGAGGCTGTTTTAGGTTTATTTTTCTTCTGTAGCCCCGCTTATGTTTGAACGAATTGTGTAATTATTTTATTTAAGAAGTGTGCAAAAGTTTTCTTTTTCTCTGTGGATCAGTTTTTGGAAACTTCTGATCCATATCAAAATAAATGTAGTAGAATTCTATGGAAATAAAGGTTGGATTTTCCTCTTCCTCGTAAAAACGAGGTAAAAACGAATTGGTAATCTATTTTATTTCTCTTTTTAAATTTGTTTTCGATCAAGTCAAGAGTGTCCTTAGTTTGTTGTTAGAAGGCTAAATTTAATAGATCCTATTATATGTCTGTGTACGAACACAATATAGATAAATGTTGTCGTCTAGGTGGCGGTTTCTCCTGCACTACTGTCACGTAATGTGGATGAATGGGTGCGGTCCAATGGCGCTAATCGAATTCATAACGCGTATCGCACTTGGCACCCGCACCCATTAGCAGATTACTTGAGGGTTTCTCTCTATATAGTTTCTATATTCTTTCTAAAAGCAATCTTCTCACTTTGTTATTGTTATTGTTCATTATATATCATAATAATAATAATAAAAAAATTGTTCCAAAATCTTTGACTTTAAATTTTATTTATAATAGAAACTTTTCAAATAGAATGTCTAGTCGTTGTCCTTCTTTAAACAGGTCAATATCGGTTTATATCAATTTTAATTACTATATATACTTAAATCTATTCTTTACAATTATACGAAGTGTATGAGAAACTTGATGAAAATTTCAAGTAGCTTTAAAGCAATATTCACTAAATACACAATCCAACATTATATCTAATTTTTTTCTAGTTCTCTTACATTTTGCGTAATTCTATTCGATTCATTGTCTCCATCATCATCATCATCATCATCATCATCATTGTCGTCAATAAGAAATAACGACAAGTCCATTTTAGAATTCCGCCCTTCGAAACATTATCGAAGCTTTTTTGAAGGGTTCTCGTAAAGCCTATAATACGTCTATAACGGCAATGGGGGGTGGTGGTGGTGGCGGCGCTGGGGTGGTAGTATTTAAAGATACATTCGTTTCACTTCTTCCCTACTTTTTTGCATACTAAAATAATTACACACTTGCCACACAACTTGCACTACAATACTGTGATTATTGTTACCGCCCTTTATTGAACTTGCATATGGTGTAGTTTTACATAAATTTCAATGGTTTAAAAAAGAAAAAAAAGGGCAACATTTTTATCGTTTCTGTGCGTGTTGTATGTAGAATCGATTTTTTTTTTGCTGCTTTTTTTTAACATTGAAATGTAAGCAACAATTTTAATTAGAAACATGTTGGTATAACAGAACAGTAAATAGGATTAAAATGGCGATATGATCGTATGCATCATTCTTCAAAGTTTCAATTAACGGTGTGATCCACGTTAAGATTCTTATTAAAAGTTGGTACTTGAGATTAGTTAGTTGTTTGCATTGTAAACTTACTATCGTGTTCTGTTCGACTTAAACTTCGTTAACTGGTGATGTGTACGTTACATTTTAAAGCGCGAATCAACTTCCAATCTTGCTAATACAAATAAATTTACTTTTAGGTATAAATAAAGAAAGCGTCAATATTAAGATACGCTAATTCCAAGAAATTGAGAACAAAATTGAATCTGTACTGTCGAAAATTTCATGTTTTTTTTTCTGTTCAATACTACAACCGTATTCAAATTGATCTGTATAAAGTTTAAAATGACCCATATGTCGAATGAGAGGCAGTAAATTTACAACCCTCTGCCTAATGCAAACGCATTTATTTAATAAAACCCTCCTTCCAATTCATGTCACGTCTGATTATGATGACTTTATTAAATCGAATTAGCATTGGTTTGTGCCCTTTAATTTTTACAATCGTAAATAAAATCGATACTTCTTCTAATAATAACAATACACAAAAAATATATGTCAAATATTATAAAAAGTAACAAGGGTGAATGAAGAAAATTAAAAAGAAAACACTTGCTCCGACTTCTTCAATTCCCATAACCAAATAAAAAGTCATATTGAAACTAGGTTTTATCTTTCTTATAATAGAAATTCTATGGAAATATATTAACTGTTGAGGGCTTTTTTCCATAATTAATTTACATTTGTCAGACTTTTTCCTCTTGTCGATTCTAATTAAATTTTCTTAAAAATAACTCCACCATCTCTCTTGTTCTATTTGTATGATAAAATAAGCTTTTTCCCTTTTCTTAGTATTTTCTGCGTAAAGTTAATATTAACAAGGGAACTCTTAATTGATAAGAGTCGACGAAAATGAATGGAAGTTGGGAAATTTACACAATTTCCGTATTACTTTCAATTCACAATCGTAATATTAAAAAAAAATGTTACTTCTAAATGAATTCAAAAAAAATCTCATCTAAAATTGTTGATTTTTGTTTGTTTGTTTGTTGAATAAAGAGAAAGAGAGAGAGAGTGAATCGTAATATTTGATATTCTACCAACTTAACGAAAATGATTTTATTTTGCTTAATTGAAATGTTCACAAAAGCGAAAACTGAAAAAGTATCTGACTGAAATCCAAATATAATTACAGAGTAGCCTGAATTTCTAAAACTGTGCAAATACAAGCTATTTACTTAGATCCACATCAATTTCACGATGGTTTGCTGCTTGTCTCGCTTTCTCTCTTCGTATATATACTTATTTTTGCCTTTCCAGTCATGAAACAGTTGTATAAGATCGTTTCGTTTTTTTTTCTGTTGTTGAATTTCCAACTAAACTCAATTATATACGAGTAATTTTAAACATTTTTTTTTCTTGTTTTGGTGAAGAAAAATCATTATTAGGAAATCGAATTATTAGAGTATATCAAATAATTCAATTTCACTTCAATTGGTTGTGACTGTTTTATAAGATATGTTATTTGCATTCGAGACACGCGTTTATTATCCAATTTGTAACAAATACGTTTTCTATTTGAATGTATTTATATTGTGTATGTGTAATGACTAGAAGGGATTGTCGTTTCCAATAAAAACATCATCGATAAGACAGTTCATCAAGTTTGACACGCTCCCTTTTAAGATAAAAATACGAAATGCATTCTATTTCGACATTAATTTTTGTGCTGTAATAAAAACATACACGTGCGGCATTTTATCTAAGCACTCATAATGTTTACAGCTGTTTATCGACGTTGTCTTTATTGCGTACGGAGTAGAATGGAGCGATGCAAGTTATACGTACGAGGTTCCACGAAAAATATCCAAAATATTATTATTCTCGAAAGAAATAACTCTAATTATGTTCTTTTGGGTTTTGATCCCCCCAGTGTTTAATTTCTGTGCTAGGCAGAAGAGGGTATATATTCGAAAGGTTGATGTAAATATAGTTTATCATCATTTAATAAAACTCTTCTATACGAGCCCGCCGCTGTAGTTGCAGGAAGAAATTCAGGAATCGCTGCCTAGGTCAAAATCGTTCTTGTTGAAGTTCTTGAACAGCGAAGCTTCAAGGATTAAGAGTGACTGTTTTGAATCACAACACATAGACCAGTTGTTGTAAATCAATCAACGTCTTAAAGTTTCAATCCCGTCAATAGAAAAACATTTACCTATATTTAGTAGAATATACAGACTGTCTCGATTGAACGTTAACAATGATTACATGATCAGATTATGAAAGAAATAAGAAAGCCGTAAAATATTATATAATCGGAATTGACGTAGTGTAGACAAAACGCTACGACCATAAACGTCACAATGGCAGTAGATTGAACCCTCCTCAACTTATTGCTCTAATCCCCATTTCATACGCTTCGTATTCACACTTCCCTGTTTTTTATTATTTTTTAATCAGTGTTCAAATGATTAGCTGAAACAAGAACAAAAAAAAATATATGTCTTTTTTTTCGCATCACTATTATGGCAATTTAATTTTGATTTGAAAATTCGTATATGCATATGTCTGGCAATTTCGTTACGTGAAGTATTGAATAATATTAGCTTTATTTGAATGAAATGGAGGATTTCAACAAACATGATGCAAATAAAGTACTAGGAGTAGATTTAATATAGCCGGCTTTCTAGACTCGACGAGGGCATCACAAACAATCTAAAACAGGATTTGAATCTAGGAATGGCTCTCTAGAATACGCTTGACCTATCATCAAGTACCACATAAACTGTACACAATGACTGAACATGAACGACCAAAAACTAACAAACTCTATATAACGTGCGTTCTAACATGAATTGATAAAATATTCATTTCTAATAGTGGATTATAACATAACGTATCATTATTGAAACATTTTAATTAATGGAATAGCCGTTTATTAGAAAACCATTCAAATCGATAATAGAATAAATTTCATGTGTTTGACTATTATTTGACATAGAGACAAATTTATTATGCTGCTATCTAACATTATCGTATGTTAAGAAATGCATTGCCTTTCAAAATCTGTGCGCTTTTGTCTATAGTCTTGGTTCACCCCCTAAAACTGTCTTTCTCTCTCTCTTATAAAATTGAATGTTTGTATAGAGGGTTGGCTATATGATGCGCCCCTAACATATCTACACAGTTTGAATCGGCTCCTGTTACCATCATCAATTGGAAATCTGGCACGCTTGGGAGATGACATGTGTATTTTGCTATGCTACTACTTAGCAGGAACGACAGTAACAATTGTTCAAATACGGCATTCTCGACGATCGACAATATTAGAAATTTCTTTAATTATTATTATTTAAAATTTTCCGATAATTTTATTATCAATTAATTGGTAGTTTATTAGTTGGGGATGTCCCCAAAAGTCACATCTGCCTTGTTAACTAGCCATCTCAGGCTGACCGTACTAATCTGATAAGGTGTATAAGTTATGTTGGCAATGTGTGTGGGAGCTGTGGCACATGCCGCACTTCAGCCGCTGGCATACCCACCCTATAATCATATTAGGATGTGTCATGTGCAGCCTCTTAAAGCAACAAAGATATACACAGGCTTTTATCGATGACACTATCCATCAGGAACACATGTCCTAAACATACACACATACCCATATAAATTTCATTTATATAAAAATCTAACGAAATTATTTCTATTGTTATAGTTTTTCTGTTTGTGTTGGTATTGTTGAACAATTAGCTCAATGTTGTTTGACTGTTCGTGGTCCAGTCCATGAAAATCCGCCAGCTTGTGCCTTCTTGTTAGCCGCTTTAGAATTTTTGGCAACATTAGCGAATTATTGTCCAGAAGATGCCGATCCAACACATTTGGTAATATTTCTAATTAACACCTCTAATAATTGAAAATTAAATTATTATTTCAATTCAACAGATTACTACTTTACATGGTACAGAACTATTGGGTGCCGTTTCTATGCTTTATGGTTCACTTTTACCACCGGATTCATCACCACGAGTCGAAGGCCAATCACCGCCAATTATACCATCGCCGTGTTTAAGTTTAGCATTAGCCACATTCAAATTATTGCATCGTGTTGCTGAAATTGATTTAGTAAAATTTCAAGTAAGTATCTATATTTTAAAAATTACTAATTTTGTTTTTTATTTCGTATCGTAATAATAATAATAATAACACAACTTATTTACATTGAAGAAATTTTCCCTTTTATTTGCTGATCTGTTATAAGTTAACTATGTTTGTAATAGAATCCCCAATATATCATCATACAAACCATTTTAATTGAATCAGTTTGCTTGCAATTGAAAATTAGCTTTGTATCAGGAGCAAAGTTAATTTACAACGATACTCTCTAGGGTGACAGAGTTAAGTGCAGCCCGTCTATTGCATATATTTACAAGCATATAATGAAAGAACTTCTTTATTATTTTCTTTTCTCCTTAGAACAGATGTAATTTTGAAGTAATGTACAGGGTATGGCATGCAATTTTTTGTAACAATAATAACTACTTTTTAACAGAATAAGTGTCTCCGTCTAACGCATTTCTATTGTTTATAGTCTTATATAGAAGTTGATTTCAGTATGCTCTCTAAAAACAAATACCTCGTATATGTACATGTATTTAGCTAATTAGGTTTTCTCTAGCTCTCACCATTTTGGAAATATAACACAAACTTATGTTTTTTTAAATGGAACCTATATTTAATTTATTGCTCATTAAATTGTTTATTTTTTTCTGATTTCAAATATATTCGGTTTGCTTTAGTTATTTCCAAAAATGTGAGAGTTATTTGAAAAATTTCGATTTCGCAAGTAGTGATCACAAAAATTATACTCGAAAGGACTTTAGAGTGCCATGAAACAAATTTTATCTAGTGCAAAATAAGAAAACAAAAGAATAAATAAATAGCAACCAAAATAATAGTTCGTTGACAAGCAAAAAAACAACTGTTTCATAGCACTCTAAAATCTTTTCGGAATTTTTCCCTTCGAAATCGAAATTTTTCAAATAACTCTCACATTTTTGAAAATAACTATAGCAAACCACATATATTTGAAATCAGAAAAAATAAGCAATTTAATGAGCGATAAATTAAATATAGGTTCTATTTAAAAAAACACAGGTTTGTGTTATATTTCAAAAACGGTAAAAGCTAGAGAAAATATAATTAGCTAAATAGAATCAGCTTTAAAAACTACACTAGAAACTGTGGGAAAACTCCTAAACTTTTTTGAAAGCCTACGATATATAAGGCATCTTAGAAATCGCCAAAAAGTGAAAAAACGCCCATAACTCGAAAACAAAAGAACATAGCAAAAATCTAATTGCACCATCTGACTAGTCAGGAAAAAGTAGGACAGGAATGTACTATCCATTATTCTGTACGAGCTCGCCCTGCAAAACCATCGAAAAAGGGCCATCCTGTACAGATGTGGCATTTAATCTACACATTAAGACTCTAATATAAAGTCTAGTTTAGAATAGCTCTCTTGTCGCGGGTTTTTTCCTTTTCATTTTCTCTAGCGGTTGCATGGTTGTCCAAAAAATATCCGTTCTTAATGATGGACACATGATAGTACATTGTGCAACTAGTACGGTAAGTTGTAAATTGTAAACGAAGTGAGTGCGCTCACCGTTTTATTACCTATGCGGCGATATTCTAGGGGCAAAACCACCATCGTCACCATAAACAAAATGCGTGCTGCAAAAATTTTCCGCATGCAAATTATATATATATTATTAATAACGTGTGCAAAGAGGTACTTTCCGTAAGAAATTGCTGGAGGAAAGTTAACACTTTTGCCGCATGTGGAATAAAAAATTATTTTTTTTTGTAATTACATGACATATTATTCATACATATGTAGACGAAGAAAATTTGGTTTACATTGATAAAGCCATTGTGGTTAGTATTGATAGTTATGTTTGTTGGCGCTCCCACTGTTGATGGTTAATTCCCAAAGGAATCGACGTGTGCCATGTTAAGCTTTTTTGATATCTCTTGAGATTTCCTATGGCCTGTAACTAATAAACCATCAACTAGAAGCGTGTGTGTATTCAAACAAAATTTACACAGAGTCATCTCAAATTTTATGCATGAAACTTAAAATTATTGTAAGCATTTTCTCTTGAAATACTTTATGTTATAATTTTAAAGTAGTTTTCTGCATTACTTTCAGTTCTATTGATTTAAAAAAGAAACTCCATTCTAATCGATACCATTTTGCATCGATGCTGTAATAGTTTCTCTTTGTCCATCTTATACAAACTCGCGGACAGGTCAGTGATGAAATGTTCAATTTCATCTTTCACCTCAGACGAGTGGTATTTAAAAACTGTGCAGCGCCTATAAAAATGCATGCAATTTCTTAAAAAAATAGAAAGTTT
>JAEDXX010000644.1:0-17735 GCA_021725515.1 Epicauta chinensis
TGAAAGCGTCCAAATCGAACACGGCCCTAGAAAATGTACTGAATGGCGGGAAATTCAAATAAAAGCAATTTTTGTGTGTAAAATATATTGTAAAACATTTTTCATTATGATAAAGTTATATAACTATGATTATAAATAACTATAGACATATATATGATGTATTACTAAGGACTTACAATAAATATTTCTTAAAATTAATTAGATCTTTAGTTGGTTGCCAAGTATAACAAGTATCTTTTTTTAATAACTGTTTACAAAACAATACATTTTCCACAGTTGCAACATTTAATGAATTTCTGTTACGTGTCTTTATCATTGTCAACTGTGAAAAAATTCGTTCGGCCGCAGCACTACCGTGCGGAAATGATATGACGGCCTCAAAAAACTTAATAAGATTGGCGAATAATAATAACCCCCTGGGGTCTTTTTGTTTTCGCAAAAGAACGATTAATGCTTCAATGCTAGTCAATACTTCGTCAGTCCTGATTTCAGAAAGAAGTCTCCATTCTAAATTTAAGTCTTCCAGTAAATCAGGACTGACCATGTTAGGAAATTTTGAAGCCAATTGCCATATAGCAGGTTTGTCATCATTAAAAATGTTATTCATGTTCAATACCTGTGCAATCTCATTTAATGTTTCATTTCCAAAATCAATCCTATTTTTAATTTCTGTACATAACTGTATATAAAAATTTAGGCAGTTAATTCGAACTTCGTGCAAAGTGAGTACATTTTCAGCAAGCGTATTTGCAAATCCTGCCCCTAAATATATGTCTTCTAATTGCCTAAAATTACGTGGATTTGACGGGTTTAAAGTATTTATTGGCACGTTATTGACGGCTTCATCTTTCAAAAAGAATTTAGCAATCATTTTATAGTACATGGTCATAGTGGGGATCAAAATGTGGATTCTAGGACTTTCGCTTTGAAACTCTAGATTCATTTTGGAAACTATGTTCAAAATATGTTGTAAAAAATTGAAATACAGTTTATATACAATATTATTTAAATTATCCAAAATTGTGTTTGCACCAAAAACATTTTCTATGAGAGATTCACTCTGAAAATATAATGTTAAAGCACCCCACTGTTCCAAAATTCTGTTTACCACAGCTTGCAAAGAAAGCCATCTAGTTTGACATGGTCGTAACATTTTATGTGGTTCTGCGTCAACAAAATTTTGAAATTCTTTGAAGTCGTGCTGTCTTTTTGCACTATGTGCAAAATAGTTAAAAATTCCTCTGGCCATTTCTTCTATTTGGTTCGGTAAGGAAGCGCATGCTTTAGACGCACATAAATGCAATGAATGGGACAAGCATCCAATTACAAATATATTAGGAATTAAGTTCTGAAATCTTGCTTTAACACCATTTAAATTGCCCATCATAACCGAGGCATTATCAGAAGCAAATCCGATTATGTTTGAAACCGGAATGTTATATTTTTGAAAAACATTTAAAATGGCGTTAAAAATAACTTCTGCCGTGGCCGTCTCCAACTCAATTAATCCAAAAAATACATCGACAACCTTTTCCTGTTTTCTACAATAATATCTAACGACAATTACTAGACATTTACTAGTAGATATGTCCGTAGTTTCGTCAATTATTATAGAAAAAAAACTTTCTTTCAATATAGCAGCAATAGAAAATTGAGCAAAAGGACCAACTTTATTATTTATTAAACCCGTGGCTTTAGTTCGGGAACATTTAACATTTTTAAAAATTTCCGGGTTTGGTAATGCCCGAATAAACTGAGGAAAATGTTCAAATATTAGGAAAGGCAAGTTATGTTCTGTAGCAAACATAATTAGTTGTAATTCCGCGATTTGAATCTCTTCGGCACTTCTATGTGCCGGTATATTTTCTAAAGCGGTTTCAATTTTTAACGCACCGCGAAGTTTAGATGAATTTTTTTTGTGAATATCAGAATCTTCATGACGTTTCAAATGTTTCTTACCGCCTGCCAAAGATTTTTCGCAGGTACTGCAGTAGGCCTTCCCAGACTTTGTTATTAACCATTTGAATTCCTGCAAATAAAACAAAAATTAATCAAAAAAGTACCATGGTTTTTAGAAATACGCAGCACATACCGATTCCCAATTTTTTCGATACTTAACATCGTAAAGTTTTCCTTTTCTTTTCTTTGGGGTGACGAGTTCCTCAGTTTTTTTTTTCTTCTGCATTTGTTCGTCGTCTTCCGATTCAGAACTTGAATCTATTGGCGAGGCTATTGAAGATTCAACATTTTCTTCATCATTTTTTTGCACATCTCGCTTCGATGAGGAACATATACCTGAAGGCCCAGGTTCAGGTTCTTCTGGCTCCTTTTGTTTCATTGTTTTAGACCGTATAACAAATCTAGAAATCCGTTATTTAATAGCAAACTTATTTTTAAGTAAGAAATATTTTATTACCTGTCCATTATTGTTCACTAATAATTGTTACAACAACTCACAGAACTTTAAATTTTATAACAATTGATTAAAAATATATATTTTTTATAAAAAAAAACTAGGCAACTGCACTCAACACTAGTGTTAATGAGAATAATGCCGCCGCCGGCTATACCAAGCTTTTATAACCTCGGGGCTAAATAAACCTCGGGGAATTACTGAATTAAATGTAAGTCGTTTTAAGTAATTCCCCTATATGCATTGTAGCCGACGTTCGGTATGGAACGCGGCTGTGACTCGGGGAACCACCCGGGAACGACCGCGGTGTGCAGCGAAACCGAGGGGATTCACAGAGACACGGAGGGTATTCCCAGGGACGGTGGAATTCACGCGACGGGACAAAGGAATCGGCAATTCGGCAAATCGGCAATCGGCATTAGATGGCAATTTGTGAATGCGATTAGACGTGGCCGCGGAAATAAAATTTGTGTTTTTGGATTTTGTTAATTTTGTTCTCAAAATTACCAACTCGGAAAAATGTACTAGGCACTAGGAAGGAGCAAAGTCGAAGTTGTTTACTTACAGACTTCTTTGTACCTACCTAATTTTTTATCCTACCGAGAAAGAAAATTGCAATTTTACGAAAGTTGGACTAGGATAACGAGAGACAGGGATTAGGGTTATTTGGTAAAAAAAATAATATAATAAAACATATCGTAAGCGATCTCGCTGGGCAAGCGGTTTTCGGTGACGAGGTACTACGTGGTCTCCGGATTCCGTACAGTCGTGGATTTTGTGGGAACCCCCGAAAAATGGGAAGGCTCGGAAGAATCGCAACGAAGATTCGGTGAAACGGAAAAATGAGGACACTTTTATTTGTTGACGCGGCGCGGGACGGTCGATGTTTGATCTTTATTTCTTCAATAGACTATTTACACTTTTCTTTTTATTTCTTTTACGCCACCATTAAATTTAGCGTTTACGATATCTTATTTCTATGTTTTTGTTAAATATTTCAAATTCTGTTGATGATTTTTTCCTAATTTCATAACTTGATAACCTTATTCTTTTTTATTATTTCGTACTGAAATTGGTAATTTTTCCAAAAAGTAGTACTGACGTACCGAATTCAGTCAATTTGTACTGAATCTAGTACAATTGTACTGAAACGGCAGCCCTGCATACCATAGACCCCATTATTGACAGGTTTATTGCGCATGTGCATAAATTTATTGAAAAAGAATTAAGATTACATAAATTATCGAAGATAGATTTTATAATTAAAAACAGCAAATTATATAATTTAATATAATAGATAAATTAATTAGTTTTCCTTTTCTTTTTTTTGTTTTCTACTTCTTTCTGAGCATTCTTTTCCATCCTTTCTCGTTTCCTCTCTTCAGCCACTTTTTTCCTCTCTTCAGCTACTTTTTTTCTTTCTTCTGTAGCTTCTTGACGTTTCTTCTTTCTTTCAGCTATCTCTAGTTCTTTCTGCTCTTTCTCCTTCTGTTTTTGGATGTGATAAGCTTTACACTCTTCGGATGATGCAGCAGAAGGAATTTTTTGTTTAGGTTTCCGACTTCTACTTTTATTGCAAGCTTCTCTTTTGGGCCAAAATAAAGCAGACTTGAACGGAGATGGTACGTCTTCTAGAATGATTTGATCCTTCTTGAGAAAATCTGAAAAATATAAATAAATACATAAAAATTTATAAACCTAATGTTGAAACCTACGATAAAAATTTTTACAAGTCAATCTATACCTGATTTAACGGGAGTTTTATAAGATTCATCTATTACTTCATGTAGTATGGGCATTTCATCAATCGTAGGCTCCAAAGAAGACAAATTATCGACATTAATTATCAAATTTTCTAAGTCTAAATCATCACCAACATCAAGTACTAAAATTGGAATCTTATCAATATTTTGACCAATAGTAACTTCATTGTTACTATCGATGTTATTAACCGTTTCAGCATTATTATTTTCCATATTATTTGTATTTTTGTTGGGATCAGGAATGGTAGTTGTAGCTTCAAGGCCTAAAGAAATCAGGATAGGAAAGAAGAATTAGGTAAATAGTTAATTAAAATAAGAGATTGAAAATTTACAAAATCGACTGCTAGCGTTTAACCAAAAGTTAAACAAGCTGGTGTGTTGAACATCTCCTTGCCAAACTCCTGCAGACTCGGATTCATAAAACTCAGCTAGCAGAATCTCGTCCAGATCTTTTTCGAAGAGTTCCAAATAATTATTTGTACTTATACCGCCTTGACTTGTCCCGTCCGAAGTATTTTTATTATTAGAATCATCAGTTGGTGAAATAGTATTACACTTATTCAATTTAGAATAGTCAATAGCGTCAGCATCCAGAGGAGAAAGACCGCACTTCTTGAACCCATTACCAACAATTTTTTTACAGTCTATTTTCTCAACAGCTTCTTTTAAAATAGGCGCACAATTTTCTCTTTTCATTGATTTACCATCATTATTCAGACGCCATTCTGTAACACATTCCTTATATTTTGCTTTCAATGGTTTAAAAAATGCAACATAATATGCGTAGCGTTAGGATACAGTGCAATCAACTCGATTTGCTTATCGCTGCAGAAATTACTCAGCTCCATTGTTAGGTGAGATGAATGTTCATCGATGTACAAAACAACAGGTCGTTGAATTTTATTCTCAGACAGCCATGGTTCAAAGACATTCGTAATATATTCGAAGAAAGTTTCACTGGTCATCCAACCATTTTGAGACCTTCCAATAGCCCATGTATCAGGAATATTGGCAGTTATTGAAGACGGGATACGCTCATAATTAAAAACCACCATCGGGGGTGCCAGTTGTCCTGCTGCGTTCGCAACAAATAGCACGGTCAGTGATTCTTTGTCGTTGTTACCCACATGCTGATAAACACTCTTGCTGCCTTTTTGCACTAAAACATAGTCATTCTTTGGGTTTAACAAAAATGCAGATTCGTCACCATTAAGAATCCGTTCTGGTCCAAAATTTTCAAGATTTTTTTTCTTCAAATAAGCTTCATTCTCACCAAACCATCCACGTACAGCGTGTTCAGTCAATGATGCCCTGCTGTATGATAAGTTTTCAGCAACCCTTTTTGTGATCTCCGGGTGACGGTTTAAAAAGGCTTCATACCATGATCGCCCTGGACGCTTATTAAGGAAACGTGTTTTACGATTAATTCTTTTAGCAAGCTTAGCCACACTGTTTATTAATTGTGATTTTGTTACTGGATGCCCGTGGCTACTGACGTGAAAAATCCAACGGACGAGTTGATTTTCTTCGTCTTCGGTTAAAATTGTCGGAGGTCCTCCTTTCTTATTCATTGGTGATTTTCCGCTCACCTTGTATGAGAGAGTAGCACGAGGAATTCCGTATTCTTTGCTGACACTTGAAATAGAGCGACCATTTTTGACAGCTTGCAAAGCAGCACGCAGTTGCTGGGATGAATATTTTTTCCTTCTTTTTTCGACTGCGCGTTTCTTAGGCATCGCCTGTAAAATTAATTAAATATTTTATTGTAAGCAATTAATAAATATTGAATCATAAATCGGAGTTCATTGGTAAAGGTTATTGCCAAACTGGTTGCAATACTTTAAAAATTTACAAAGTTTTTTCACTTACCTTTATGTATCTTATTACACCAATCAAAAGATAACCTTGAAATATTATTAATTATTTATTAATGAACGACAATATTTCGCGCAGACAATTTTTCGTTTATTATAAAATTACACGAGACAACATGTAAACAAATACGCTGTGTATGTTAAGGAGGTTAAGTTACTTTAAAATTGAAGGCTGTCGCTAGTGGACTCATGTTGATTTTTATGTATCTACTATTGACACCCGCAATTTTTAAATCATAATTAAGATATATCTATTTAAAACAATAACCCTGAGGTTATTTAAAGTTTTAATAAGCCCAAATAATTTTGAATGATAAACTTATATCAGAAATATATAAGAAAATCCGCTGTTGAAAATGCATTCTCTCTTAGCGAAGTTGTTAAGTAATTTTAAAACTAGCAATAGTGGTGTACTCGAAAAAACAAAATTTTTTATAGTTTATAATTCATACCTAGGCATAATATTTTACTTTTTTCCTATTTAAAAATATTTAAAAATTAAAAAAAAATATTGCTTATTGTGATTTAATCTTAAAGATAATTAAGTAATCGATGAAATAAAACAATATGTCAATAATAGGGGCCCCGTCAATAATGGGGGCTTTTACCCTATATTTATTTCCTGCACAACTCGAATTCTTGTCTAAAGTTACTTACCATATAAACGACGATGAAAAATTAAAATATGTGATCTTTAAGTGCAGGAAAATTGGTTATATTTATTTGTATCGATTTCATTTTATTGCCCAAAGTGAGGTACATTTTTTTGTCTGCTTGAACCCAAACGACCTCGTGGAATAATTGTCATAATTTATACAACTTTAGAAAGGAAAAAATCATGTTTTTTCTATTTTTAAAGGACATTATAAAAAATAATTCCGAAACTTGAAAAAACCTTTATTTTAACCCTCCAGTACTAACATGAATTTTTTGTCATTAATACTAACATCGGTCTGTGAAACCGAAAACATTCAATTTGTTTATTTTTTAAAGAAACTAAATTTTACATTATTGTTATGTATAGTAATAATTGTTATATTAATAAAAAATGAATATGTAGTTTTAAACATAAAATTAAACATAAAACTAAACTAGAAAACAGGTAGCATAAACAATACTATTATAGGATGGTCAAACAGTCAGTACATGTAACTTTTATACAGGATGGAACAAAAGTAACAAATATTGGCTATAGCTTTTTAAAGTGCACAATTATGAAGAAATGTTTAATATAAAAATTGTTTAGTTTATTATCATGCATGATCCGGCATTTTTACTTTGCCCTTATCTTCCTTTGTTTCGCGGCCAAGGCGACCAACTTTGATTTTTTAAATGGCAACCATACATTTTTTCTGTGATTTTCAAACAAGCGTATTTTTCTGAGTTCAGTAATACAGTTTTGCCATCATGGAAAAAAAATAAAAAAATGAAAAAAATAAATTTTTTTCTAAGTAGTAAAATTTAATCATCATGCCCCGTTCGTATATACTCCTGCTGTTGGATCAACAAAATTTCAGGCAAACTGGACAACTTTTCGTTGTCCTGAGTCGGTCGATTGTAGAATGTGAAGGTGTTGGAGTTTTTGGACCAGCCTGTGGTGCGTTTGATTGTATCAACGTCGACAGCATTCCATACTGCTGCATGATTTGTGCTGTATGTGTTGAATTGATCTGTGTCAATTCCTGCTTTTGTAAGGAGAGACTTGATCCAGTGGGTAATTGTTTGTGCCGATACGTTTTTATACGCTTTGTGGGACGATATGAATAACCGGTCGTTTTTATTATTTCTGAATTTTTGTATTATTTTAAGGTAATCTTTTACGGCAGAACAACACCATATAACACCATATAGTTTTGATAGTTTATGATATTTTATGTTAAGCAATTATTGAATATTAATTTCACTTTTTGGAAACGACACAATTTCATCGACGTTGTCGTCAAAGTCTCTCCATATATTGTTAGATAGTTATCTTCAATTTTTTCGAAATTAACAAAGTCTTTAAAATTTCTGCACTGGTTACATGTAAACATTGAAATGTTAGGAACGAATCTTTTTCTCAATATACGACTGACACCTTCAACATCATTAACTTATTTGTAAGTTTTCATACGTTTCAAACAAATTGCTGTGAAATTCTTCTATACATCAAAAATAAATTCTTTAGATAATACTTCAACTGACGTCTGTAATGAATCCTCATGATTTAGTGTCTGTACAATTTTAAGTGATTATTATTTTGTCCTAATTTGGACTGAGTGCAATTTTTTTATGTTTGACTGTAAAAACATCATGTTTGACTGATCGAATTAACCCTTTCGCTACGGGCGGGTTCTCCGCCGCCGTACTCCCGCTGAACTGCCAATGCGCCAAAAAATGCACGGTTTGGTGATTTTTACTCGTGAGGAATTGCGTAAAAAACAAATGATAAAAACAAAACACTATACAAAACACTATATATACATATATTTTATATACATATATTCAATTCTCGGCAATTTATACAGGGTAACTGTAGTCGCCCGAGTACGTCAGTGGCATTTTATGTAGAGCGACTATAGTCGTCCGTAGTAACGAAAGGGTTAAATACTATTGTCTACTTACAACTCATTATTAAACAATGAATTTTTAAAGTAATCGAATCTTGATGTTCTAATTGCACTCAGTTTGGTTCCCTTAGATTTTTTTCATTTTCTATTTTGAAAGAAAACATTTTTGATATCGTAAACCTATAAATTCAGTCATTACTTTACCACAGTTCTCATCTTTCATCACACCTAACACATTTTTATTAGCTAAGGGTCTGTCCCATATATTATTACAAGGATTGTCGCTAGTGTTCACAATAGTTTACACAGTTTTCTTTGATTGTTTGACAAATATCATCTACAAAAAACTGACAAATTTAAACTATCCGTATCGGTGTGCAATAATTTTGACTGCTGAATGCCGCATTTATTTAAAATGTAATCATAATGAAAATGATACGAGAAAATTTTTGATATATCTAAGATGGAAAATCCAAGATAAATAGGTTTATTCATCAGAATTTCTAATTTATCCATCTCTATTATTTTTGCGTTTTTTGAGGATAATTGAATTTTCTATGACCTGACTTTCTGAAATAATTGAGTTAAAAAAAATATACTAACTTATTTTCTGAACTTACCAATTGTTGTAATAGTAACTGATCAAAAATGATAATATGAGTAACTAGTCACTTCACTTATATATTTCTTGAAGAAAATCGCGCAGGTGCTGTTATTAAGCATTTATCATTACAGAACTTGTTCCCTTGTAAATCCTCCCATTAATTTTAACATCAGGACCTTTAAATATGACCTCAGCATTACCAATGAAGTACTTGTCATTCTCTTTTTGACGTCTTATGCCGGTTCGATGATCAAATTCCCTACATTTGTCATGATGCATGTTATCTATGTATTTTCTAGGCAGTTCATCGAAGGTTTACAAATAGTCACAGTAGATTGGTGTATCAATGTACTTCTCAATATCTTCACGACTCTCTGCAACGGATCTTTCAAGATCATCTTCGAAATTACAATTATCAAGAGTTCTAGTTGTTCTCGTTCTCTGGTTAAGCCACCTGCTTAGCCAACACCTGTATGATCAATTTGTTACACTACATTGTAACATACCTATAATTATTGTACTTGTAAACCACAATTTGTGCAATTATTAATCATCTTGCTTATTGATGCAGACTTATTAGTTATTACTTGTCATCACCACTCTATGTTAACGGTTACATGCAGGGCTGCGCCGACCCCCCGGCAGCGCCTGCGTGCGGAACCTATGAACTGCCTGTTTTTTACGAATCTTCATGTTTCAACGTATTTTTTTTATTATTTGTTAATTTTCACCGAAATAAATGTTCTCCAGTTTTATATACATAGATGATATTTTTCTACATAGGCAAAACCAGTTCGCTTCCGCTTGCCAATTACTCCGAAAATAAAACGCAAATTAAATTTTTACATACTTTGTTTATGATGTCATGTCTAATTGTATGCTTAGATATTAATAACAAAATAGATGACTTTGTCTAATAATACTGATTTAACTATTACTTTAGCTATGTTTATAAAAAAAATAACAAGAGTCTAAAATGTATAAGAATATCGATATACGAGGCTTGCCTTTTATATTTCGGGATTAGAGAACAAAAACAAATATTAATCATAGAAAATTGTTTTATTGTTTTTTAAAATATTTCCCATGAAGATCTATACACTTCTGCATGCGTTTGAACTACTTGTCGAAGCACGTTTGCCACTCTGATTTCCAAAACATGCATTCTGAACGCATCAACCACTCTTTCAGGTGTCGGAAAAACCTCTCAGTTTATTTTTTACGTACGGGAATAAAAAGAAGTAATTCGGTGCCAAGTCAGGACTATACGGCGGATGACTTATCACATCGGCGTCTTGAGTGCTCAAAAATGCAGTTGTTTGAGCCGATGTGTGAAACCTCGCATGCATTGCCGTGGAGAAGAGTGATCCGTTTCTACGGTTGGTTTTCCTCATTTCTTTGAAGACAACTGGCAAACAAATGATTGTGTACCACCCAGAATTGACTGTTCTGCGTTGTTCTAGTGGTACGGTTGCGATATGTTAAGTTTTTCCGAAAAAACAGGCGACCATTTGCTTGGAAGTGATTCGTGCGCGAACAACTTTTGTTGAATTTAGCTTATCTTGAGACACCCTTACACTCGACTGCTGTTTGCTTTGGGGCTCATACGTGTAAATCCACGATTTGTCACCTGTCACGATGTCATAGACGTGTTTCTAAGCACCGTGAACGTATTTTTTGAGCATTTCTTTCGACCAATCGACACGAGCCTTTTTTCGAACGATTGACAAACTATCTCACGATAGGTCACATGACGATCTTTCAGTATCAGTTTGCGCTCAGGATCAATGGTTTCCGGAACAACAACTGATTTTAGACGACCTTCACCAAATTCGTTTTGGTGCGAACTACAACTTCGATTGAATTCACCATACCATCGATAAACACTGGTCCATCGGTGCACTGTTGCTGAGTTAATCCACGTCGAAAGTTGTAAAAAATAATCGCACGAAAATGTTCACGATTTAATTTTATTTTTTGGCCGAGATGAATCTTTTAAGTTACTGTAAACAACACAAATGGCGCTCGTATGTCAAAACGTTCTGAGTACGCATAACCTCAAAAATGTCAAACTTTACGATAGAGCTGTCAGTTGCCAGTTTGCACAACTAGGGTTGTCCTATCACAAAATATAAAAGGCAACCGTCGAACTTAAATTATATTATTTCCACTCTTCTCGCTTTTCTGTTTGCGAAATCTTTAATAGTTTCGTGTATGTCTGTATGGTCTAATATGGCCTCCTCTATGACCTCCTTTATGGATATTGTTGCTAAATTTGTTAATCTTTCCTGGCTCATTGTTGAGCGCAGGCAATATTTTATTAGTTTTAATTTAGAAAAGGACCTTTCCGCGCTTGCTACAGTAACTGGCATAGTTAGCAAAATTCGTAATGCTATGGTGATGTTACGGCATCCAGCTGTCAAATTTTTTAAATATAAATTCGTGAATTTTCACATCATTCTTTGATTTGTTGAAGGCATATGTTGCGTTTATTTATCGATATTTACTCCACTACAAAGAATATGTCGTTGTGTAAGTATAACAAAAATAATTTCGGTGGCGGCGCCCCTATTGTCTTGACGCGGGAGCAGGTGGTGTAACTTACACCACCTGCTTTCCATGTTAACGGTTACACCACTGCTCCCCGTGTTAACGGTTAAGCCACCTGCATCCCCAACATGTTTTCTCATTCTTTTTGTTTTAGATTCAAATCAGCAGTAGTTTCTATCATCTTTTTTATAGCATACGAATTATCAGAAAATTCGTCTGCAACTTAAACTGACTTCAGTGCGGATGCTTTTACTAGTTTTGCAAGGAAAGATTTCATCAAAGTTTCGGCTTTCTGCGTACTGTTCCTTGACAAACTGACTGGCATTGGATTTTCCCCACTGTTGTTCGTGACTAGTTTTAGTTGAGTACATTTCAATTTGTAACAGAGCCATTTTTTCAAGTGTGGGAACAGATAATAATGCGTGGGGGGGCTAAATCTGGCGAATAGGGTTTAATTCATTAATTTTAGCCATTGCAATAACGGATTTGTGAGCTTGTGGGCATTGTGTTGATGAAACTATACTTTCTTCTTAGCTAAATGCCATCGTTCTTGCTTGATTTCTTAGCTCAAACGTTGCAATAAGTTCGCATTGTAGTCGCTGTTGATGGTTTTTCCTTATTGAACATAGTCAATGAAAATTATCTCTCGCGCATCCCAAAAAACCGACGCTATGACCTTGCCTGCAGATAGAATTATGAAAACAATTGTTGCTTTGTCTTGGGAGTGAAGTGAAGGACCCATGTTTCATCCATGGTTATGAAACAGCGCAAAAATTTTGCTTTGTACCTGTGAAACTTCGCTAAACACTCAATTGAAACATTTTCACGACACTCTTTTTGCTGAGGGTTGAACAAACACGGCATCAATCCTGCACACAGCTTTCTCACGTCAAAATTTTCAGATAATATGCGATGTATCGCATTTTTGAAATATCTATTATGTCCGCTAGCTGGCGCACTTTCAGTCAACTATCATCCAGTACCGCTTTGTAGTCCTTAAGCCACTATAGGTATGGCCGTGGCCACTAAAAGGTCGACTCAATTTTCCAACGTCTATTTATGTAATTTGATGCGGGGAATCCGATTTTTATGGTTAAAAAGTCCTCCGGTGGTCGAGTTATTTGTTATAAACAATTTAATTGTTTAAACTCAATTTACAGCGAAACTATCGACGATAGATTAAAACTAATTGAAAAATCGTCTTCCTCTCATCAAAATACATAAATAATGTCTGAATCATTTTTTTTATCTCAATTATTTACGGAGATATAACGCCTTAAAAAAATGAATTTTTGGCCGTAATATTTTAGTGTAAACTGCGCGTCCAGCCGTAACGAGCGGAATGCGCATGCGTCTCATATTAATTCAAATGCTACCGGCGCCTTTTTAATTCCTCTAATGCAATTAAATAAAGAAAATAGTGCATTAATTGTCGCAATAAATAATAAATTAATATTTATTAATTATATATATATATATATACACTATATACAATATAAACCCTAAAACCAATATTCCCGAAAAATAATATTTTATTTATTAATTCTATATAGTAACTTCTTTATCTATTAATTACTAATTAATAAATTAATTTTTTTCAACTCAAGTCCAGAGTATTTATTTTTCTTTTGTTAAAAATTAGCATTACATAGCAGTTAAGTATATGTGAGTTTTATTCATTTTTCTGAGTAGAGAAAAAATCTCGGAAAAGAAAAATTTTTTACATCGTCTTGTATTGCTTAAAAATTAGAAAGAATTCTTTAGTGTATTGTTTTCTCATTGCGATAAGTACTTAAAAAAGTCGTTGTTTCACGTATCATTTGTGCGTTTTTGTATGAGTTTATTTCGTTATATTGATTTATTTAGTGTTTGTTTGTGCAATACCAGTGTTAGTGATAAAAATTAAAAAAAATGGAATTTAATGACCAAAGAGTTAAGCTTCGTAAAAAAGTAAATGTGTGTGTGATTTGTAATATACCAAAAAATTTACAAAGTAAACTTCACCACTGTAGTAGAATTCGAGAAGCTGCTCAACTTAGGAAAGATGTTGATATGCAAAAGAAATTGAATGCTATTGGCAATCGTTTATTTTATTATCATCTGTTTTGTTATGGTAATTACACCTCAAAATCAAAATGTCAAAAATTCTTGTTAAACAAAGAACAAAATCAAAACTCATCTTTCGAAAATACTTTTAACAATAATTGTGATAGTAGTAGTGTTCCAACTTCAAAATGTAATAATGATGCAATGAAATGTATTATATGTAATCAAAATACATATAAAAAAAGTAGTGGCAAGCTTACATTAACAGAAAACAAGTCAATAAACTTATTTATGGAAGTTTCTAATTTTCTTAAAGATGAAGTGTCAAAACGTGTCGAACAATTTAACACTATAGAAAAAATCAAAGGTGCTCAAATTAGATACCATAAAAACTGTATGAGATTGTATTTAAAGAAGGGCAAGCATATTCGGAACAATGATAATATCGAAAATGACATGAATCTAGAAAATTCGTTCCAATCAGAATATGACTCCAGTGATATATCATTTGTTGCTAATACTGGTGCTCAAGAAGATCTGCAAAGTAAAACAGATGCAATAAAATGTGAGATTGAAAATCGTATAGAAGACGTTGAATCTGGTGTTTTTTTCCGTTTCTGATTTACGTGATAAAATTAATGCACTTAAACCTGGATTTACAGTCCGGAATCGTAATATCACAGCATGCATTGACAAGTTTTACAGTGGCAAGATTAGTTATACTACATCGAAAGAAGTTAATAAACCATCTATTATTTTTAGTTCAAGTATAACTGTCGGAGACTTAGTTCAGCAAATTTATTTTAGATCATCGACCAAAACTTTGAAAGACAGTGCTAAATGTATAAAAGAATCTTTAAACAATGTTAATTTTGACTTGAATGATAGGTTTTGCGATGTGACTGACTTGATGGATGCATGGGAAAATACTCAAATTCCTCGTCCCCTACTAGTTTTTTTTTCAGAATTATTCAATGTTACTGTCAAAGATTTTGAAAACAAAGATACTATAACATTTAATATAAACGAAGAAAATGACAATAATTTGCAAAAAAATCTATCAAAAATCAAGATGTTACGGATTAAAAGTTTATTTAATATGATTTATTATATTTTTTTCGATGGTAACAAGAAAACACCCTTACAAGTTATGATTGGATCATCTGTACAATCTAAATGTAAATGTGCATCCCTTATAAGGAAATTAAATCGTCTGGGGATGAGTATTTCATACGATGAAATTATGAGGAATTTAACTCGCCTTGCAAATTTTGTCATTTTGAATAATAATAGCAACGTGCCGATTCCTACCCATTTTGATAAACAGATTTTTACCATGGCAGCTTTCGATAACTTTGATCATAATGGAACTACTCTTTCGGGTTTGGATGGTGTACATGACACAGTAGTTGTTTTATTTCAAGAAAAGTCATCACAAATCATTAAGAAACCAAAAATATCAGAAACTGAAGTGCCGAAACGTGATAGAACCTTTAATAATGTTCTGCCTTGTCAAAATTTAGTAGAATATAAACATGCTAATGGACCAATTACTATTCCAGATGACTTTAGAGTTTATCATTCTGCTGCAGACATTTCAACGGAGAATTATAATGAAATATTCACGGGTGATTTGGCATGGACTTTATGTCGAATGAATTTGTCAGAAGTGCCAGAAAAGTTAAACAAATTTAATGAAATACAAACAATCCCGTCTTGGTCAGCATTTTATTCTAATTTAATGACTGATAAGCGCCTCTTAACATCAGTTGCTTTTCCACCTATTTTGCCACACTCAGTGAAAGATAGCGCGACAGTTTATACTTGCATGAAGAATTTTAATAATATTCTACAACAATTAGGTTAGTTCACTGCCAATATTTTGCGACCAGGATGTCTATAGGGTTGCAAGAGATATAAAATTAAAAAATCCTGACGAATTTAAACGCTTAAGTATTTTTATGGGAAATTTCCATTTTATAAAATGCTCACTTGCAGCCATTGGTAAGTATTTGAAAAATAGTGGCATTGAAAATTTACTTGTGGAAACAGAAGCATTTGGACCAGGGGTAGCAGAGCAAGTATTGAATGGAACTAGTTATGAAAGATCTTTGAGAGCATTTTTCCTTATTAGTGAAACCTTAAAAAGACTACAGCTTGAGGAATTTTTCAGGGTCAATTCTTTAAATAATTATGAAGAAGAATTTGAATCTTTACACTTACTAAAGGAAGTGCTCATTGAAAAGGATTATGATACTGCACGACTTCTGTTTCATGACTTTATGAAGAAACCTAGTCAATTGAAGAAAGATTTTGAAAATTTTATTAAACAAAGGTCAGCTGAGTCATCATTATTTCATTATTGGAACAATGTATTAACATTGATAGACATTGTCAAAGATTTGATAAGAAGTGATAGAAGTGGTGACTGGAATTTGTACGTTCAATCGGTTAAAAAAATGCTACCGATTTTCCACGTTTTAGATCGCACAAATTATGGCCGTTGGGGTACATTATATCTTCAAGATTTACTGTCTTTAATTCACACTCATCCAGATATCTATAAACAATTTGTCGCGGGTAAATTTACGGTGAAACTGTCAAACAATTCTTTCAGCTCTATCTCACCAGATCAAGGTCTAGAAACCACCATTAATCGGCTCCATAAAAGTGGCTACGGAATTATTGGGTCTGCGAAACAAGTTGAATACGTCACCAGATGGGATCTCACTTTTCATGAACAGGTAGCAATAGATAATTTTTTAAGAGATGTTACATTTCTCCGCGAAGATAATTACGACCTACTGATGCACCACGAAATGTCCACTTCTGTAACTAATCAAAACGAAAGTTTAATTGAAAAAATGATTACATTCTTAAGTGATAAAGTTAACCCATTTAGCCCTGGAATGAATACATTAATTAATATCTGCACAAAAGAATTATACCCTCCTGAAACTGTTGTTGCAGTAAAAAATTTATTTGATACAGGTTGTACATTGTATAAAACATTTTGTAATGAGCGTATTTTTTCTAAAGAAAATAGAAAAAGTCTCTCTGAGCCTATGAAACAAGTTAAACTGAGCTTGATAAAAAATGAAAAAAAAACACAGGTCGTCAACAAAATTGAATCTGATTTCAAGTTAGTCAAATCCGCCCAAAGAATAATTGATTTAGCTAGAGAACGCAAAAAGAGACAAAAGGCAAAAAAAGAAAAAAGAAAAACAACATCGAGTGACAAAAACGACAACAGAAAAGGAATAAGAAAATAAGCAAAAAACACAAAAAAGAAAACCAACAAAAAGAAAGGGACCAACATAAGAGAGAAGAAAAGAGAACCATTAGAAAAAACACAAGAAAATAAAGAGAAAGAAAATAAAATATAAAAAACGAAGAAAGAAAGAGAAATAGAAACAAAGATAGGAGAGGATAAAGAGAGAGAGAAAAAAGCACACACAGAAAAATAAAAAGAACCCCAGGAAAAATGAAAAAGAAGACCAAAGAAAAATAATACAGAGAGACAACAGACAAAGAAATATTAGAGATACAGAAAAGAAAAATAGAAACATAGAATAAAGAAAAGAAAAAAAAAGAAAAGAAAAGAGAGAGAGAAAAGATAAAAGAAAATAAAAGAGAAAAGAAAAAAAAAGAAAAGAAGAAAGAAAAGAGAGAGAAAAAGAGAGAGAAAAGAGAAAAAAAAAGAGAAAAGAAAAGAGAAAAGAGAAAAAAAAAGAAAGAAAAGAAAAGAAAAGAAAGAAGAAAAGAAAAAAAAAAAGATAAAAGAGAAAATAGATAAAAGAAAAGAGAAAAGAAAAGAAAAGAAAATAAAATAAAAAAAAAAGAAAATAGAAAATAAAAGAAAAAAAAAGAGAATAAAAGAATAAAATAAAATAAAATATAAAAAATAAAAAGAAAATAAAAGAAAATAAAATAAAA
>JAEDXX010000645.1:0-17696 GCA_021725515.1 Epicauta chinensis
CAAAAAATGATGGTTTTCAGTTGGTACCACTGATATTTGCGGAATTTGAATTTTCTGCCTTTGCGCATGCGCACAAGGACAAGTAAGCCAGGATCGGCATTACTATACTACTTACGGCTTTTGTTCTTTGCATTATGGTTTTTCAGCAGCGATGAACCACAAAAAATGATGGTTTTCAGTTGGTACCACTGATATTTGCGGAATTTGAATTTTCTGCCTTTGCGCATGCGCACAAGGACAAGTAAGCCAGGATCGGCATTACTATACTACTTACGGCTTTTGTTCTTTGCATTATGGTTTTTCAGCAGCGATGAACCACAAAAATGATGGTTTTCAGTTGGTACCACTGATATTTGCGGAATTTGAATTTTCTGCCTTTGCGCATGCGCACAAGGACAAGTAAGCCAGGATCGGCATTACTATACTACTTACGGCTTTTGTTCTTTGCATTATGGTTTTTCAGCAGCGATGAACCACAAAAAATGATGGTTTTCAGTTGGTACCACTGATATTTGCGGAATTTGAATTTTCTGCCTTTGCGCATGCGCACAAGGACAAGTAAGCCAGGATCGGCATTACTATACTACTTACGGCTTTTGTTCTTTGCATTATGGTTTTTCAGCAGCGATGAACCACAAAAAATGATGGTTTTCAGTTGGTACCACTGATATTTGCGGAATTTGAATTTTCTGCCTTTGCGCATGCGCACAAGGACAAGTAAGCCAGGATCGGCATTACTATACTACTTACGGCTTTTGTTCTTTGCATTATGGTTTTTCAGCAGCGATGAACCACAAAAAATGATGGTTTTCAGTTGGTACCACTGATATTTGCGGAATTTGAATTTTCTGCCTTTGCGCATGCGCACAAGGACAAGTAAGCCAGGATCGGCATTACTATACTACTTACGGCTTTTGTTCTTTGCATTATGGTTTTTCAGCAGCGATGAACCACAAAAATGATGGTTTTCAGTTGGTACCACTGATATTTGCGGAATTTGAATTTTCTGCCTTTGCGCATGCGCACAAGGACAAGTAAGCCAGGATCGGCATTACTATACTACTTACGGCTTTTGTTCTTTGCATTATGGTTTTTCAGCAGCGATGAACCACAAAAAATGATGGTTTTCAGTTGGTACCACTGATATTTGCGGAATTTGAATTTTCTGCCTTTGCGCATGCGCACAAGGACAAGTAAGCCAGGATCGGCATTACTATACTACTTACGGCTTTTGTTCTTTGCATTATGGTTTTTCAGCAGCGATGAACCACAAAAAATGATGGTTTTCAGTTGGTACCACTGATATTTGCGGAATTTGAATTTTCTGCCTTTGCGCATGCGCACAAGGACAAGTAAGCCAGGATCGGCATTACTATACTACTTACGGCTTTTGTTCTTTGCATTATGGTTTTTCAGCAGCGATGAACCACAAAAAATGATGGTTTTCAGTTGGTACCACTGATATTTGCGGAATTTGAATTTTCTGCCTTTGCGCATGCGCACAAGGACAAGTAAGCCAGGATCGGCATTACTATACTACTTACGGCTTTTGTTCTTTGCATTATGGTTTTTCAGCAGCGATGAACCACAAAAATGATGGTTTTCAGTTGGTACCACTGATATTTGCGGAATTTGAATTTTCTGCCTTTGCGCATGCGCACAAGGACAAGTAAGCCAGGATCGGCATTACTATACTACTTACGGCTTTTGTTCTTTGCATTATGGTTTTTCAGCAGCGATGAACCACAAAAAATGATGGTTTTCAGTTGGTACCACTGATATTTGCGGAATTTGAATTTTCTGCCTTTGCGCATGCGCACAAGGACAAGTAAGCCAGGATCGGCATTACTATACTACTTACGGCTTTTGTTCTTTGCATTATGGTTTTTCAGCAGCGATGAACCACAAAAAATGATGGTTTTCAGTTGGTACCACTGATATTTGCGGAATTTGAATTTTCTGCCTTTGCGCATGCGCACAAGGACAAGTAAGCCAGGATCGGCATTACTATACTACTTACGGCTTTTGTTCTTTGCATTATGGTTTTTCAGCAGCGATGAACCACAAAAAATGATGGTTTTCAGTTGGTACCACTGATATTTGCGGAATTTGAATTTTCTGCCTTTGCGCATGCGCACAAGGACAAGTAAGCCAGGATCGGCATTACTATACTACTTACGGCTTTTGTTCTTTGCATTATGGTTTTTCAGCAGCGATGAACCACAAAAAATGATGGTTTTCAGTTGGTACCACTGATATTTGCGGAATTTGAATTTTCTGCCTTTGCGCATGCGCACAAGGACAAGTAAGCCAGGATCGGCATTACTATACTACTTACGGCTTTTGTTCTTTGCATTATGGTTTTTCAGCAGCGATGAACCACAAAAAATGATGGTTTTCAGTTGGTACCACTGATATTTGCGGAATTTGAATTTTCTGCCTTTGCGCATGCGCACAAGGACAAGTAAGCCAGGATCGGCATTACTATACTACTTACGGCTTTTGTTCTTTGCATTATGGTTTTTCAGCAGCGATGAACCACAAAAAATGATGGTTTTCAGTTGGTACCACTGATATTTGCGGAATTTGAATTTTCTGCCTTTGCGCATGCGCACAAGGACAAGTAAGCCAGGATCGGCATTACTATACTACTTACGGCTTTTGTTCTTTGCATTATGGTTTTTCAGCAGCGATGAACCACAAAAAATGATGGTTTTCAGTTGGTACCACTGATATTTGCGGAATTTGAATTTTCTGCCTTTGCGCATGCGCACAAGGACAAGTAAGCCAGGATCGGCATTACTATACTACTTACGGCTTTTGTTCTTTGCATTATGGTTTTTCAGCAGCGATGAACCACAAAAAATGATGGTTTTCAGTTGGTACCACTGATATTTGCGGAATTTGAATTTTCTGCCTTTGCGCATGCGCACAAGGACAAGTAAGCCAGGATCGGCATTACTATACTACTTACGGCTTTTGTTCTTTGCATTATGGTTTTTCAGCAGCGATGAACCACAAAAAATGATGGTTTTCAGTTGGTACCACTGATATTTGCGGAATTTGAATTTTCTGCCTTTGCGCATGCGCACAAGGACAAGTAAGCCAGGATCGGCATTACTATACTACTTACGGCTTTTGTTCTTTGCATTATGGTTTTTCAGCAGCGATGAACCACAAAAAATGATGGTTTTCAGTTGGTACCACTGATATTTGCGGAATTTGAATTTTCTGCCTTTGCGCATGCGCACAAGGACAAGTAAGCCAGGATCGGCATTACTATACTACTTACGGCTTTTGTTCTTTGCATTATGGTTTTTCAGCAGCGATGAACCACAAAAAATGATGGTTTTCAGTTGGTACCACTGATATTTGCGGAATTTGAATTTTCTGCCTTTGCGCATGCGCACAAGGACAAGTAAGCCAGGATCGGCATTACTATACTACTTACGGCTTTTGTTCTTTGCATTATGGTTTTTCAGCAGCGATGAACCACAAAAAATGATGGTTTTCAGTTGGTACCACTGATATTTGCGGAATTTGAATTTTCTGCCTTTGCGCATGCGCACAAGGACAAGTAAGCCAGGATCGGCATTACTATACTACTTACGGCTTTTGTTCTTTGCATTATGGTTTTTCAGCAGCGATGAACCACAAAAAATGATGGTTTTCAGTTGGTACCACTGATATTTGCGGAATTTGAATTTTCTGCCTTTGCGCATGCGCACAAGGACAAGTAAGCCAGGATCGGCATTACTATACTACTTACGGCTTTTGTTCTTTGCATTATGGTTTTTCAGCAGCGATGAACCACAAAAAATGATGGTTTTCAGTTGGTACCACTGATATTTGCGGAATTTGAATTTTCTGCCTTTGCGCATGCGCACAAGGACAAGTAAGCCAGGATCGGCATTACTATACTACTTACGGCTTTTGTTCTTTGCATTATGGTTTTTCAGCAGCGATGAACCACAAAAAATGATGGTTTTCAGTTGGTACCACTGATATTTGCGGAATTTGAATTTTCTGCCTTTGCGCATGCGCACAAGGACAAGTAAGCCAGGATCGGCATTACTATACTACTTACGGCTTTTGTTCTTTGCATTATGGTTTTTCAGCAGCGATGAACCACAAAAAATGATGGTTTTCAGTTGGTACCACTGATATTTGCGGAATTTGAATTTTCTGCCTTTGCGCATGCGCACAAGGACAAGTAAGCCAGGATCGGCATTACTATACTACTTACGGCTTTTGTTCTTTGCATTATGGTTTTTCAGCAGCGATGAACCACAAAAAATGATGGTTTTCAGTTGGTACCACTGATATTTGCGGAATTTGAATTTTCTGCCTTTGCGCATGCGCACAAGGACAAGTAAGCCAGGATCGGCATTACTATACTACTTACGGCTTTTGTTCTTTGCATTATGGTTTTTCAGCAGCGATGAACCACAAAAAATGATGGTTTTCAGTTGGTACCACTGATATTTGCGGAATTTGAATTTTCTGCCTTTGCGCATGCGCACAAGGACAAGTAAGCCAGGATCGGCATTACTATACTACTTACGGCTTTTGTTCTTTGCATTATGGTTTTTCAGCAGCGATGAACCACAAAAAATGATGGTTTTCAGTTGGTACCACTGATATTTGCGGAATTTGAATTTTCTGCCTTTGCGCATGCGCACAAGGACAAGTAAGCCAGGATCGGCATTACTATACTACTTACGGCTTTTGTTCTTTGCTTATGGTTTTTCAGCAGCGATGAACCACAAAAAATGATGGTTTTCAGTTGGTACCACTGATATTTGCGGAATTTGAATTTTCTGCCTTTGCGCATGCGCACAAGGACAAGTAAGCCAGGATCGGCATTACTATACTACTTACGGCTTTTGTTCTTTGCATTATGGTTTTTCAGCAGCGATGAACCACAAAAAATGATGGTTTTCAGTTGGTACCACTGATATTTGCGGAATTTGAATTTCTGCCTTTGCGCATGCGCACAAGGACAAGTAAGCCAGGATCGGCATTACTATACTACTTACGGCTTTTGTTCTTTGCATTATGGTTTTTCAGCAGCGATGAACCACAAAAAATGATGGTTTTCTGTTGGTACCACTGATATTTGCGGAATTTGAATTTTCTGCCTTTGCGCATGCGCACAAGGACAAGTAAGCCAGGATCGGCATTACTATACTACTTACGGCTTTTGTTCTTTGCATTATGGTTTTTCAGCAGCGATGAACCACAAAAAATGATGGTTTTCAGTTGGTACCACTGATATTTGCGGAATTTGAATTTTCTGCCCTGGCTTACTTGCCCTTCTGCGCATGCGCAAAAGCAGAAAATTCAAATCCGCAAATATCAGTGGTACCAACTGAAAACCATCATTTTTTTGTGGTTCATCGCTGCTGAAAAACCATAATGCAAAGAACAAAAGCCGTAAGTAGTATAGTAATGCCGATCCTGGCTTACTTGTCCTTGTGCGCATGCGCAAAGGCAGAAAATTCAAATTCCGCAAATATCAGTGGTACCAACTGAAAACCATCATTTTTTGTGGTTCATCGCTGCTGAAAAACCATAATGCAAAGAACAAAAGCCGTAAGTAGTATAGTAATGCCGATCCTGGCTTACTTGTCCTTGTGCGCATGCGCAAAGGCAGAAAATTCAAATTCCGCAAATATCAGTGGTACCAACTGAAAACCATCATTTTTTGTGGTTCATCGCTGCTGAAAAACCATAATGCAAAGAACAAAAGCCGTAAGTAGTATAGTAATGCCGATCCTGGCTTACTTGTCCTTGTGCGCATGCGCAAAGGCAGAAAATTCAAATTCCGCAAATATCAGTGGTACCAACTGAAAACCATCATTTTTGTGGTTCATCGCTGCTGAAAAACCATAATGCAAAGAACAAAAGCCGTAAGTAGTATAGTAATGCCGATCCTGGCTTACTTGTCCTTGTGCGCATGCGCAAAGGCAGAAAATTCAAATTCCGCAAATATCAGTGGTACCAACTGAAAACCATCATTTTTTGTGGTTCATCGCTGCTGAAAAACCATAATGCAAAGAACAAAAGCCGTAAGTAGTATAGTAATGCCGATCCTGGCTTACTTGTCCTTGTGCGCATGCGCAAAGGCAGAAAATTCAAATTCCGCAAATATCAGTGGTACCAACTGAAAACCATCATTTTTTGTGGTTCATCGCTGCTGAAAAACCATAATGCAAAAAACAAAAGCCGTAAGTAGTATAGTAATGCCGATCCTGGCTTACTTGTCCTTGTGCGCATGCGCAAAGGCAGAAAATTCAAATTCCGCAAATATCAGTGGTACCAACTGAAAACCATCATTTTTTGTGGTTCATCGCTGCTGAAAAACCATAATGCAAAGAACAAAAGCCGTAAGTAGTATAGTAATGCCGATCCTGGCTTACTTGTCCTTGTGCGCATGCGCAAAGGCAGAAAATTCAAATTCCGCAAATATCAGTGGTACCAACTGAAAACCATCATTTTTTGTGGTTCATCGCTGCTGAAAAACCATAATGCAAAGAACAAAAGCCGTAAGTAGTATAGTAATGCCGATCCTGGCTTACTTGTCCTTGTGCGCATGCGCAAAGGCAGAAAATTCAAATTCCGCAAATATCAGTGGTACCAACTGAAAACCATCATTTTTGTGGTTCATCGCTGCTGAAAAACCATAATGCAAAGAACAAAAGCCGTAAGTAGTATAGTAATGCCGATCCTGGCTTACTTGTCCTTGTGCGCATGCGCAAAGGCAGAAAATTCAAATTCCGCAAATATCAGTGGTACCAACTGAAAACCATCATTTTTTGTGGTTCATCGCTGCTGAAAAACCATAATGCAAAGAACAAAAGCCGTAAGTAGTATAGTAATGCCGATCCTGGCTTACTTGTCCTTGTGCGCATGCGCAAAGGCAGAAAATTCAAATTCCGCAAATATCAGTGGTACCAACTGAAAACCATCATTTTTTGTGGTTCATCGCTGCTGAAAAACCATAATGCAAAGAACAAAAGCCGTAAGTAGTATAGTAATGCCGATCCTGGCTTACTTGTCCTTGTGCGCATGCGCAAAGGCAGAAAATTCAAATTCCGCAAATATCAGTGGTACCAACTGAAAACCATCATTTTTTGTGGTTCATCGCTGCTGAAAAACCATAATGCAAAGAACAAAAGCCGTAAGTAGTATAGTAATGCCGATCCTGGCTTACTTGTCCTTGTGCGCATGCGCAAAGGCAGAAAATTCAAATTCCGCAAATATCAGTGGTACCAACTGAAAACCATCATTTTTTGTGGTTCATCGCTGCTGAAAAACCATAATGCAAAGAACAAAAGCCGTAAGTAGTATAGTAATGCCGATCCTGGCTTACTTGTCCTTGTGCGCATGCGCAAAGGCAGAAAATTCAAATTCCGCAAATATCAGTGGTACCAACTGAAAACCATCATTTTTTGTGGTTCATCGCTGCTGAAAAACCATAATGCAAAGAACAAAAGCCGTAAGTAGTATAGTAATGCCGATCCTGGCTTACTTGTCCTTGTGCGCATGCGCAAAGGCAGAAAATTCAAATTCCGCAAATATCAGTGGTACCAACTGAAAACCATCATTTTTTGTGGTTCATCGCTGCTGAAAAACCATAATGCAAAGAACAAAAGCCGTAAGTAGTATAGTAATGCCGATCCTGGCTTACTTGTCCTTGTGCGCATGCGCAAAGGCAGAAAATTCAAATTCCGCAAATATCAGTGGTACCAACTGAAAACCATCATTTTTTGTGGTTCATCGCTGCTGAAAAACCATAATGCAAAGAACAAAAGCCGTAAGTAGTATAGTAATGCCGATCCTGGCTTACTTGTCCTTGTGCGCATGCGCAAAGGCAGAAAATTCAAATTCCGCAAATATCAGTGGTACCAACTGAAAACCATCATTTTTTGTGGTTCATCGCTGCTGAAAAACCATAATGCAAAGAACAAAAGCCGTAAGTAGTATAGTAATGCCGATCCTGGCTTACTTGTCCTTGTGCGCATGCGCAAAGGCAGAAAATTCAAATTCCGCAAATATCAGTGGTACCAACTGAAAACCATCATTTTTTGTGGTTCATCGCTGCTGAAAAACCATAATGCAAAGAACAAAAGCCGTAAGTAGTATAGTAATGCCGATCCTGGCTTACTTGTCCTTGTGCGCATGCGCAAAGGCAGAAAATTCAAATTCCGCAAATATCAGTGGTACCAACTGAAAACCATCATTTTTTGTGGTTCATCGCTGCTGAAAAACCATAATGCAAAGAACAAAAGCCGTAAGTAGTATAGTAATGCCGATCCTGGCTTACTTGTCCTTGTGCGCATGCGCAAAGGCAGAAAATTCAAATTCCGCAAATATCAGTGGTACCAACTGAAAACCATCATTTTTTGTGGTTCATCGCTGCTGAAAAACCATAATGCAAAGAACAAAAGCCGTAAGTAGTATAGTAATGCCGATCCTGGCTTACTTGTCCTTGTGCGCATGCGCAAAGGCAGAAAATTCAAATTCCGCAAATATCAGTGGTACCAACTGAAAACCATCATTTTTTGTGGTTCATCGCTGCTGAAAAACCATAATGCAAAGAACAAAAGCCGTAAGTAGTATAGTAATGCCGATCCTGGCTTACTTGTCCTTGTGCGCATGCGCAAAGGCAGAAAATTCAAATTCCGCAAATATCAGTGGTACCAACTGAAAACCATCATTTTTTGTGGTTCATCGCTGCTGAAAAACCATAATGCAAAGAACAAAAGCCGTAAGTAGTATAGTAATGCCGATCCTGGCTTACTTGTCCTTGTGCGCATGCGCAAAGGCAGAAAATTCAAATTCCGCAAATATCAGTGGTACCAACTGAAAACCATCATTTTTTGTGGTTCATCGCTGCTGAAAAACCATAATGCAAAGAACAAAAGCCGTAAGTAGTATAGTAATGCCGATCCTGGCTTACTTGTCCTTGTGCGCATGCGCAAAGGCAGAAAATTCAAATTCCGCAAATATCAGTGGTACCAACTGAAAACCATCATTTTTTGTGGTTCATCGCTGCTGAAAAACCATAATGCAAAGAACAAAAGCCGTAAGTAGTATAGTAATGCCGATCCTGGCTTACTTGTCCTTGTGCGCATGCGCAAAGGCAGAAAATTCAAATTCCGCAAATATCAGTGGTACCAACTGAAAACCATCATTTTTTGTGGTTCATCGCTGCTGAAAAACCATAATGCAAAGAACAAAAGCCGTAAGTAGTATAGTAATGCCGATCCTGGCTTACTTGTCCTTGTGCGCATGCGCAAAGGCAGAAAATTCAAATTCCGCAAATATCAGTGGTACCAACTGAAAACCATCATTTTTTGTGGTTCATCGCTGCTGAAAAACCATAATGCAAAGAACAAAAGCCGTAAGTAGTATAGTAATGCCGATCCTGGCTTACTTGTCCTTGTGCGCATGCGCAAAGGCAGAAAATTCAAATTCCGCAAATATCAGTGGTACCAACTGAAAACCATCATTTTTTGTGGTTCATCGCTGCTGAAAAACCATAATGCAAAGAACAAAAGCCGTAAGTAGTATAGTAATGCCGATCCTGGCTTACTTGTCCTTGTGCGCATGCGCAAAGGCAGAAAATTCAAATTCCGCAAATATCAGTGGTACCAACTGAAAACCATCATTTTTTGTGGTTCATCGCTGCTGAAAAACCATAATGCAAAGAACAAAAGCCGTAAGTAGTATAGTAATGCCGATCCTGGCTTACTTGTCCTTGTGCGCATGCGCAAAGGCAGAAAATTCAAATTCCGCAAATATCAGTGGTACCAACTGAAAACCATCATTTTTTGTGGTTCATCGCTGCTGAAAAACCATAATGCAAAGAACAAAAGCCGTAAGTAGTATAGTAATGCCGATCCTGGCTTACTTGTCCTTGTGCGCATGCGCAAAGGCAGAAAATTCAAATTCCGCAAATATCAGTGGTACCAACTGAAAACCATCATTTTTTGTGGTTCATCGCTGCTGAAAAACCATAATGCAAAGAACAAAAGCCGTAAGTAGTATAGTAATGCCGATCCTGGCTTACTTGTCCTTGTGCGCATGCGCAAAGGCAGAAAATTCAAATTCCGCAAATATCAGTGGTACCAACTGAAAACCATCATTTTTTGTGGTTCATCGCTGCTGAAAAACCATAATGCGAAAAACGAAAACCATAAGTAGTATAGTAATGCCGATTCTGGCTTACTTGTCCTTGTGCGCATGCGCAAAGGCAGAAAATTCAAATTCCGCAAATATCAGTGGTACCAACTGAAAACCATCATTTTTTGTGGTTCATCGCTGCTGAAAAACCATAATGCAAAGAACAAAAGCCGTAAGTAGTATAGTAATGCCGATCCTGGCTTACTTGTCCTTGTGCGCATGCGCAAAGGCAGAAAATTCAAATTCCGCAAATATCAGTGGTACCAACTGAAAACCATCATTTTTTGTGGTTCATCGCTGCTGAAAAAACATAATGCAAAGAACAAAAGCCGTAAGTAGTATAGTAATGCCGATCCTGGCTTACTTGTCCTTGTGCGCATGCGCAAAGGCAGAAAATTCAAATTCCGCAAATATCAGTGGTACCAACTGAAAACCATCATTTTTTGTGGTTCATCGCTGCTGAAAAACCATAATGCAAAGAACAAAAGCCGTAAGTAGTATAGTAATGCCGATCCTGGCTTACTTGTCCTTGTGCGCATGCGCAAAGGCAGAAAATTCAAATTCCGCAAATATCAGTGGTACCAACTGAAAACCATCATTTTTTGTGGTTCATCGCTGCTGAAAAACCATAATGCAAAGAACAAAAGCCGTAAGTAGTATAGTAATGCCGATCCTGGCTTACTTGTCCTTGTGCGCATGCGCAAAGGCAGAAAATTCAAATTCCGCAAATATCAGTGGTACCAACTGAAAACCATCATTTTTTGTGGTTCATCGCTGCTGAAAAACCATAATGCAAAGAACAAAAGCCGTAAGTAGTATAGTAATGCCGATCCTGGCTTACTTGTCCTTGTGCGCATGCGCAAAGGCAGAAAATTCAAATTCCGCAAATATCAGTGGTACCAACTGAAAACCATCATTTTTTGTGGTTCATCGCTGCTGAAAAACCATAATGCAAAGAACAAAAGCCGTAAGTAGTATAGTAATGCCGATCCTGGCTTACTTGTCCTTGTGCGCATGCGCAAAGGCAGAAAATTCAAATTCCGCAAATATCAGTGGTACCAACTGAAAACCATCATTTTTTGTGGTTCATCGCTGCTGAAAAACCATAATGCAAAAAACAAAAACCATAAGTAGTATAGTAATGCCGATTCTGGCTTACTTGTCCTTGTGCGCATGCGCAAAGGCAGAAAATTCAAATTCCGCAAATATCAGTGGTACCAACTGAAAACCATCATTTTTTGTGGTTCATCGCTGCTGAAAAACCATAATGCAAAGAACAAAAGCCGTAAGTAGTATAGTAATGCCGATCCTGGCTTACTTGTCCTTGTGCGCATGCGCAAAGGCAGAAAATTCAAATTCCGCAAATATCAGTGGTACCAACTGAAAACCATCATTTTTTGTGGTTCATCGCTGCTGAAAAACCATAATGCAAAGAACAAAAGCCGTAAGTAGTATAGTAATGCCGATCCTGGCTTACTTGTCCTTGTGCGCATGCGCAAAGGCAGAAAATTCAAATTCCGCAAATATCAGTGGTACCAACTGAAAACCATCATTTTTTGTGGTTCATCGCTGCTGAAAAACCATAATGCAAAGAACAAAAGCCGTAAGTAGTATAGTAATGCCGATCCTGGCTTACTTGTCCTTGTGCGCATGCGCAAAGGCAGAAAATTCAAATTCCGCAAATATCAGTGGTACCAACTGAAAACCATCATTTTTTGTGGTTCATCGCTGCTGAAAAACCATAATGCAAAGAACAAAAGCCGTAAGTAGTATAGTAATGCCGATCCTGGCTTACTTGTCCTTGTGCGCATGCGCAAAGGCAGAAAATTCAAATTCCGCAAATATCAGTGGTACCAACTGAAAACCATCATTTTTTGTGGTTCATCGCTGCTGAAAAACCATAATGCAAAGAACAAAAGCCGTAAGTAGTATAGTAATGCCGATCCTGGCTTACTTGTCCTTGTGCGCATGCGCAAAGGCAGAAAATTCAAATTCCGCAAATATCAGTGGTACCAACTGAAAACCATCATTTTTTGTGGTTCATCGCTGCTGAAAAACCATAATGCAAAGAACAAAAGCCGTAAGTAGTATAGTAATGCCGATCCTGGCTTACTTGTCCTTGTGCGCATGCGCAAAGGCAGAAAATTCAAATTCCGCAAATATCAGTGGTACCAACTGAAAACCATCATTTTTTGTGGTTCATCGCTGCTGAAAAACCATAATGCAAAGAACAAAAGCCGTAAGTAGTATAGTAATGCCGATCCTGGCTTACTTGTCCTTGTGCGCATGCGCAAAGGCAGAAAATTCAAATTCCGCAAATATCAGTGGTACCAACTGAAAACCATCATTTTTTGTGGTTCATCGCTGCTGAAAAACCATAATGCAAAGAACAAAAAACCGTAAGTAGTATAGTAATGCCGATCCTGGCTTACTTGTCCTTGTGCGCATGCGCAAAGGCAGAAAATTCAAATTCCGCAAATATCAGTGGTACCAACTGAAAACCATCATTTTTTGTGGTTCATCGCTGCTGAAAAACCATAATGCAAAGAACAAAAAACCGTAAGTAGTATAGTAATGCCGATCCTGGCTTACTTGTCCTTGTGCGCATGCGCAAAGGCAGAAAATTCAAATTCCGCAAATATCAGTGGTACCAACTGAAAACCATCATTTTTTGTGGTTCATCGCTGCTGAAAAACCATAATGCAAAGAACAAAAGCCGTAAGTAGTATAGTAATGCCGATCCTGGCTTACTTGTCCTTGTGCGCATGCGCAAAGGCAGAAAATTCAAATTCCGCAAATATCAGTGGTACCAACTGAAAACCATCATTTTTTGTGGTTCATCGCTGCTGAAAAACCATAATGCAAAGAACAAAAACCGTAAGTAGTATAGTAATGCCGATCCTGGCTTACTTGTCCTTGTGCGCATGCGCAAAGGCAGAAAATTCAAATTCCGCAAATATCAGTGGTACCAACTGAAAACCATCATTTTTTGTGGTTCATCGCTGCTGAAAAACCATAATGCAAAGAACAAAAGCCGTAAGTAGTATAGTAATGCCGATCCTGGCTTACTTGTCCTTGTGCGCATGCGCAAAGGCAGAAAATTCAAATTCCGCAAATATCAGTGGTACCAACTGAAAACCATCATTTTTTGTGGTTCATCGCTGCTGAAAAACCATAATGCAAAGAACAAAAGCCGTAAGTAGTATAGTAATGCCGATCCTGGCTTACTTGTCCTTGTGCGCATGCGCAAAGGCAGAAAATTCAAATTCCGCAAATATCAGTGGTACCAACTGAAAACCATCATTTTTTGTGGTTCATCGCTGCTGAAAAACCATAATGCAAAAAACAAAAGCCGTAAGTAGTATAGTAATGCCGATCCTGGCTTACTTGTCCTTGTGCGCATGCGCAAAGGCAGAAAATTCAAATTCCGCAAATATCAGTGGTACCAACTGAAAACCATCATTTTTTGTGGTTCATCGCTGCTGAAAAACCATAATGCAAAGAACAAAAGCCGTAAGTAGTATAGTAATGCCGATCCTGGCTTACTTGTCCTTGTGCGCATGCGCAAAGGCAGAAAATTCAAATTCCGCAAATATCAGTGGTACCAACTGAAAACCATCATTTTTTGTGGTTCATCGCTGCTGAAAAACCATAATGCAAAGAACAAAAGCCGTAAGTAGTATAGTAATGCCGATCCTGGCTTACTTGTCCTTGTGCGCATGCGCAAAGGCAGAAAATTCAAATTCCGCAAATATCAGTGGTACCAACTGAAAACCATCATTTTTTGTGGTTCATCGCTGCTGAAAAACCATAATGCAAAGAACAAAAGCCGTAAGTAGTATAGTAATGCCGATCCTGGCTTACTTGTCCTTGTGCGCATGCGCAAAGGCAGAAAATTCAAATTCCGCAAATATCAGTGGTACCAACTGAAAACCATCATTTTTTGTGGTTCATCGCTGCTGAAAAACCATAATGCAAAGAACAAAAGCCGTAAGTAGTATAGTAATGCCGATCCTGGCTTACTTGTCCTTGTGCGCATGCGCAAAGGCAGAAAATTCAAATTCCGCAAATATCAGTGGTACCAACTGAAAACCATCATTTTTGTGGTTCATCGCTGCTGAAAAACCATAATGCAAAGAACAAAAGCCGTAAGTAGTATAGTAATGCCGATCCTGGCTTACTTGTCCTTGTGCGCATGCGCAAAGGCAGAAAATTCAAATTCCGCAAATATCAGTGGTACCAACTGAAAACCATCATTTTTTGTGGTTCATCGCTGCTGAAAAACCATAATGCAAAGAACAAAAGCCGTAAGTAGTATAGTAATGCCGATCCTGGCTTACTTGTCCTTGTGCGCATGCGCAAAGGCAGAAAATTCAAATTCCGCAAATATCAGTGGTACCAACTGAAAACCATCATTTTTTGTGGTTCATCGCTGCTGAAAAACCATAATGCAAAGAACAAAAGCCGTAAGTAGTATAGTAATGCCGATCCTGGCTTACTTGTCCTTGTGCGCATGCGCAAAGGCAGAAAATTCAAATTCCGCAAATATCAGTGGTACCAACTGAAAACCATCATTTTTTGTGGTTCATCGCTGCTGAAAAACCATAATGCAAAGAACAAAAGCCGTAAGTAGTATAGTAATGCCGATCCTGGCTTACTTGTCCTTGTGCGCATGCGCAAAGGCAGAAAATTCAAATTCCGCAAATATCAGTGGTACCAACTGAAAACCATCATTTTTTGTGGTTCATCGCTGCTGAAAAACCATAATGCAAAGAACAAAAGCCGTAAGTAGTATAGTAATGCCGATCCTGGCTTACTTGTCCTTGTGCGCATGCGCAAAGGCAGAAAATTCAAATTCCGCAAATATCAGTGGTACCAACTGAAAACCATCATTTTTTGTGGTTCATCGCTGCTGAAAAACCATAATGCAAAGAACAAAAGCCGTAAGTAGTATAGTAATGCCGATCCTGGCTTACTTGTCCTTGTGCGCATGCGCAAAGGCAGAAAATTCAAATTCCGCAAATATCAGTGGTACCAACTGAAAACCATCATTTTTTGTGGTTCATCGCTGCTGAAAAACCATAATGCAAAGAACAAAAGCCGTAAGTAGTATAGTAATGCCGATCCTGGCTTACTTGTCCTTGTGCGCATGCGCAAAGGCAGAAAATTCAAATTCCGCAAATATCAGTGGTACCAACTGAAAACCATCATTTTTTGTGGTTCATCGCTGCTGAAAAACCATAATGCAAAGAACAAAAGCCGTAAGTAGTATAGTAATGCCGATCCTGGCTTACTTGTCCTTGTGCGCATGCGCAAAGGCAGAAAATTCAAATTCCGCAAATATCAGTGGTACCAACTGAAAACCATCATTTTTTGTGGTTCATCGCTGCTGAAAAACCATAATGCAAAGAACAAAAGCCGTAAGTAGTATAGTAATGCCGATCCTGGCTTACTTGTCCTTGTGCGCATGCGCAAAGGCAGAAAATTCAAATTCCGCAAATATCAGTGGTACCAACTGAAAACCATCATTTTTTGTGGTTCATCGCTGCTGAAAAACCATAATGCAAAGAACAAAAGCCGTAAGTAGTATAGTAATGCCGATCCTGGCTTACTTGTCCTTGTGCGCATGCGCAAAGGCAGAAAATTCAAATTCCGCAAATATCAGTGGTACCAACTGAAAACCATCATTTTTTGTGGTTCATCGCTGCTGAAAAACCATAATGCAAAGAACAAAAGCCGTAAGTAGTATAGTAATGCCGATCCTGGCTTACTTGTCCTTGTGCGCATGCGCAAAGGCAGAAAATTCAAATTCCGCAAATATCAGTGGTACCAACTGAAAACCATCATTTTTTGTGGTTCATCGCTGCTGAAAAACCATAATGCAAAGAACAAAAGCCGTAAGTAGTATAGTAATGCCGATCCTGGCTTACTTGTCCCTTGTGCGCATGCGCAAAGGCAGAAAATTCAAATTCCGCAAATATCAGTTGTACCAACTGAAAACCATCATTTTTTGTGGTTCATCGCTGCTGAAAAACCATAATGCAAAGAACAAAACCGTAAGTAGTATAGTAATGCCGATCCTGGCTTACTTGTCCTTGTGCGCATGCGCAAAGGCAGAAAATTCAAATTCCGCAAATATCAGTGGTACCAACTGAAAACCATCATTTTTTGTGGTTCATCGCTGCTGAAAAACCATAATGCAAAGAACAAAAGCCGTAAGTAGTATAGTAATGCCGATCCTGGCTTACTTGTCCTTGTGCGCATGCGCAAAGGCAGAAAATTCAAATTCCGCAAATATCAGTGGTACCAACTGAAAACCATCATTTTTTGTGGTTCATCGCTGCTGAAAAACCATAATGCAAAGAACAAAAGCCGTAAGTAGTATAGTAATGCCGATCCTGGCTTACTTGTCCTTGTGCGCATGCGCAAAGGCAGAAAATTCAAATTCCGCAAATATCAGTGGTACCAACTGAAAACCATCATTTTTTGTGGTTCATCGCTGCTGAAAAACCATAATGCAAAGAACAAAAGCCGTAAGTAGTATAGTAATGCCGATCCTGGCTTACTTGTCCTTGTGCGCATGCGCAAAGGCAGAAAATTCAAATTCCGCAAATATCAGTGGTACCAACTGAAAACCATCATTTTTTGTGGTTCATCGCTGCTGAAAAACCATAATGCAAAGAACAAAAGCCGTAAGTAGTATAGTAATGCCGATCCTGGCTTACTTGTCCCTTGTGCGCATGCGCAAAGGCAGAAAATTCAAATTCCGCAAATATCAGTGGTACCAACTGAAAACCATCATTTTTTGTGGTTCATCGCTGCTGAAAAACCATAATGCAAAGAACAAAAGCCGTAAGTAGTATAGTAATGCCGATCCTGGCTTACTTGTCCTTGTGCGCATGCGCAAAGGCAGAAAATTCAAATTCCGCAAATATCAGTGGTACCAACTGAAAACCATCATTTTTTGTGGTTCATCGCTGCTGAAAAACCATAATGCAAAGAACAAAAGCCGTAAGTAGTATAGTAATGCCGATCCTGGCTTACTTGTCCTTGTGCGCATGCGCAAAGGCAGAAAATTCAAATTCCGCAAATATCAGTGGTACCAACTGAAAACCATCATTTTTTGTGGTTCATCGCTGCTGAAAAACCATAATGCAAAGAACAAAAGCCGTAAGTAGTATAGTAATGCCGATCCTGGCTTACTTGTCCTTGTGCGCATGCGCAAAGGCAGAAAATTCAAATTCCGCAAATATCAGTGGTACCAACTGAAAACCATCATTTTTTGTGGTTCATCGCTGCTGAAAAACCATAATGCAAAGAACAAAAGCCGTAAGTAGTATAGTAATGCCGATCCTGGCTTACTTGTCCTTGTGCGCATGCGCAAAGGCAGAAAATTCAAATTCCGCAAATATCAGTGGTACCAACTGAAAACCATCATTTTTTGTGGTTCATCGCTGCTGAAAAACCATAATGCAAAAAACAAAAGCCATAAGTAGTATAGTAAT
>JAEDXX010000646.1:0-17583 GCA_021725515.1 Epicauta chinensis
ACACACAACAAACGCTGACGCCGACTGTTGCAAGTAAGATAACATTTCAAGGTCGGTCCGCTCAAGTCGAGCAGGCGCTGGTCAGGTTAGGGCGCACACAACAAAAGCTGGCAGAAGCTTATTCATACATGTTTTAACATAGGAAATTGCTGATGCATCTTTTCTCGGACAACAGGCGCGGATTACCATTATAAATTTCTTGTCGGTCACGTTTCTTACTAGTGATCGGCAGGTTATAGTAGCCGATAGCGTCATACATAATTCCACTATTGCCAGATTTAGTGAAAGCTCATTAGACCTAATGATTTAAATTTCATGTAATGATTACATAGAAAACTTTTTCTCGAATATTAAATGTTTTTGTATAAATAAAGAAGTCATTTGTAGAATTTCCTTCTTCTATGTTGCATGAAAATGAGAATTTTTCTCTAATATAATTCCAGTTGAATCTATTAACTTTCTAGAAATTATTAAATTTTGATCTGGCAACACTGCTTAACTGTGATGTTTATTGTTTAAAGAATGTTGTTGTCGTCACTTGATTTTTTTCTCATAAAGTTTCTGCTTACCCCACCACGTAACAGATTGTTTTTTATTTTGTCTTGTTAATGGGAATAGATACAGAGACGTATTTATACTTATAATGCATCAATAGTAATATTTTGACTTCAAGTTCAATAAATTGATGGATTCCTTTATTTTTTGGTGACACCAAAATTGGACGCCACTGTACACATGCGATCATTCAATATGGGAGTGAAAGAGCCCAAAAAATACGCATTGTTTAAAATTTCTGATTTTCTTCAGTCCGACCCTGTATACAAGCTTTTGAAAACGCCGATGGATGAAGTTACGGAGTATACATATAGGAGTCCGAACGGTATAGGCTTTTTCACGATATTTATATATGTTACTGTGAAAGCCCGAAATTGGTGAATATCAACATTCACCGGTGAATGTCGACATTCACATAGTCGCTAGGTGTATATCTGAAATATTTCATTACATTGTTTACATTCGGACCATCACCGGTGTATGTCGATATTCACAGATACGCTTTGGTGGAAATCCGAAAGGGAGGAGCCGATAAAGAGACGACTGGCTCTCTCCCGCCAAATCCTTTGTTTTATTGGCAATATTGAAACGGCGACAGTTCAGCAAAGTGGGAGTTTCAAAATTGTCTGTTTAACTTACGATTTCTAGTTATTAAAAACAAAACATGAGAAAACCTTAAACATTTTTTTTAAATTAAAATTGCAATTCCAAGTGTCATAACAGTTTAAGTTGTTGTAATAAATAAGATTTGAATCACATAATTAGGTATTTTTTTTATTACTGTTATTTTCTGATGTGTATGCAACCAATTTTACTTACCCCACTCTTGAGATATAAGGAATTAGTAAATAGAATTTATAAAAATAAATAAAGTGGCTTCAATATACACCTCCCGAGATACATCAATTTCTTTTCTCATTTAGAATATACTATGGAATTTAAATCCTTGGTCACTCCTCTCAAAAAAAGAGGCAAAAAAGTTACGTCACCCTTGTGACGTTTTATAGCGGCTGAATTACGGAGAAAAAATATAAATCTCGGACATGTTCGACAGTCACCATTAGTGCATCGTGAATGTCGACATAACCGGTGGAGGTCGGAATGTAAACAATGTAATGAAATATTTCGGATATACACCTAGCGCCTATGTGAATATCGATATTCACCGGTGAATATCGATATTCACCAACTGTCGGACTTTCACAGTAACATATACATAAAAATGAACCCAGAGAATAGTACATTTTTCTGTCACTCGCGGCGCTAAGAACAGTAGCGTACTGATAGTGGTGGTTATAGTGGTCGCCTGGACTTATTAAATTTCGACTTATAAGCCAAATTACTTTATGGTTGAGGTGCACAAAGAAAATTTTCTACCGTAATTTCTATGAATAGCAATTTTGTCCGCATCTGTTGTAAATTATCCGTTGCTATTCATGTAAATTACGGTAGAAAATTTTCTTTGTGGACCCCAACCATATGGCTTATAAGTCGAAATTTACTATACCCAATTTGCTGGTTGAACGTGAATTTTTAAACGTCAAATGTGCCAAAAAAATTCCCCATGCATATGCCGTATATGTGGAAATATAGGTATTTTTAGGCCGTTCAGTTGCACACTTGACGTTTAAAATTCACGTTCAATGAGCAAATTTGGTATAAGTCCAGGCGATCACTATATCGTCCTCAACGAGAATACCGAGTACTCTGCCGATCGTAGCGCGCTCTGCCGGCAAAAGTTTTGTCCCTAAATTCGTGCCATAATTTTAACATTACGTTCGGACTCCTATATCTATACTCCGTGGATGAAGTCACCGACGTAGGCTTTTGTTGTGTTCGCAATTTGTCGCCGACTCGCTGGTCGGGAACCAGCGGCCACTATGTTATAGTCCATTTGAATACATGTAATCATTCTTGGTACCTACCGGCGCTTCCAGTTTTACGCGTTTGTTGTGTCCGTACCCTATGTTTCCTGTGTTTTTTACGTGCTCAAACATCTGTTCGAGTACCCAAACAGTTTTTTAATTGTTCTAACTCGTTCTAACATCAACTGTCAATCGTTTTTTTCTATTTTGCGTCAATAATAGCGCTATTATTAAACTCGCTACTGTATCGAAATCTGCTCATTTCGTAACTAGTGCTGAAAAGTAAAATAGTAGGATTTTTTTTTCCACTAGATTGGTAACATTTTCATTGATTTTGACAACTGTCAAAAATCACAAAAAAAAGATACTTAATATACCGTTTTTCGTACTGATCTTTGGATTTATCGGGTAGTAAATTGCTTCCTGCATTTTCAGCAATTTCCCTTATTTCAGGTGGAGTACATGAAAATTCTTCACTCATTGTTAAATAAGCAATTTGGCGAAAAAAACAATTGATTAAGAGTGAAAAATAAAACAATTAAAGTTTCCTAGCTGAATGTTCAATTGTTTTTTTTAGTAACACCAACTCCCACCAATTTCCCTAAATATTAAATCTCGCAATTTTTTTGTAAAAAAGGGCACAAAACATGCAAAATAGAAAAAATAGTATAAAGAACTCGTGTCAGAAGTCGTATATTGCACTCGTCCTTTAGAAAACTCGCGTCTCCGCCGCTCGTTTTCTAAACTTGGACTCGTGCAATAATAGGCGACTTCTGACACTTGTTCTTTAATATACTATTTTAAGATCAGTTCAATCAAATGAACGATAGCAACAGAAAAAACTATTGTTTAAAGAAATCAAATATACACAGATAATGTCGAAAGTTGCCACAATACAATGTACATTGTTACATTGATAGACTAACAAGGAGAGGTCACGACCTCGGAAATGAAGTTCGGAACGAGCTTTTGCAGCCTTGTATACCTTCAGGTTAACAACATATTAAAAAACTAAAAGCGCAATAGCCAGCCAATCTTGAGAAAAAAGTTTTTTGCGTCCATTTAATATTATTAAGTTATTTAGTTAATTGTAACTTGAATTAGCTCAAGTGGTTGCGTCGTTGGATCGCGCTCAAAAGTACGCGGTTCAACCCTCATGTGGAGATTTTTTCTTTACAATTGATTTACAATATGGTCTCAACTATATTTCGTGCATGTTAATAATGTGTCAAATATGTTCAGTTTGACTGAACAAATGAAACACTGTTGTGGAAAGTGTAAACGAAAATTGTGAAGCACTAAAGGTGATTAGGAATGATGCTATATGAATATAAATTATAAACATACTCGTAGAAGAAATTGTGTGAATCAATCCATTCCTTAATTTTAAACAAAACCAATTGATCGTCATTCGATTCTGATCCAAAACCAAATAATGAAACTTTCTTGTTGAGTATTCTAATTTGGACTTTTAACAATGAAAATAAACAATATGCAAATAAGTCCAAAAAGAAAACAACACCAGACATTGGAATAATCAATAGAGAATTAATTGTTCCAAATACGTTTGTAGGAATCCATTTTGGTGTATAACAAATTAACATAAGCTCACCGAATACAACTGGTTTCAATACAAAAATCATCACACACACAATAGTCATAAATATAAACATATTTCTAACGTTTTTGATGAATCGAATCTCATTTTTACATAATTGTTGGAAATTTTCATCTAGACCATCAATTGTTAAGAAATTTTTTGCTTCATTTGTTAAATAATGTATCGTTTTATAGTTGAGAATTATGACCAAGTACTTCATTATAAACTGAAAATTAAAAAGCCGCTTTTATATTGACAGCACACAATAATTATTTGTACAAATATTGTAAAAATGGTTTGTAACAAGTCCAAACGTCAATAACGCTCCGGTATATATATATATTAGACTGTATCAGAAAAATCGACTATTTCTTTATTATAGATGTGTTTGTTTACATTTTCTAAATTCTTGTTCTTCAAAGAAAGATCTTCGAGGAAATTCTACTCAAGGCCAACTTGCGTTGCAAAATTTGAAACAGAGACACTTGCAATCATTTGCAATTTGGTGTTTGACGAGTTCAGTTGGGTTTCATTAAAGTAGACGATCTGTGGTAGACGCAATTGTTTTTAATCGAAATTTAAATTCAAATTAACCGAAATTAATTTAAATTGAATCACTGGGAATAATTAATTTACCCACATAGGAAACCCAACAATAAAAACAAGACCAGTTTATCGGCCAATAAATGGTTAACAATAAATGGCCAATAATCAGTTCCCAATCGTCGACCGACTGTAGGCTAATAAATGGTTATCAATAAGTTGCCAATGATCAATTCTCGATCGTCGGCCGATTATCGACCAGTGAATGGCTAACAAAACATGGCCAGCAAATAACACCCGATCGTCGGCCGATTTTTAAGCCAGTGAATGGTAGCCAGTAATTAATTCCCTATTGTCGGCCGATTTTTCGGCCTGTAAACAAATGACCATCAATCAACTAAATTATGTAACAAGCGATAGCTGAATAAAACTGCTGTTAAAAAAATAACTTTCCAAAGTATCAAAAAAAACCTACTGACAAAAAAAATAGCGAATAACTTTTACCCGACGAATTATTTGTTTCAAATTTCTTTAATTGGGAACCGACACGGAGGCGTGGCTTAAAAAACATGTCGGAAAGTAGCTTACAATTTTAAAAGTATAACCTATGTGACAGTAGTACAAATCATTGAAATACTATTGAAATTAATTGATATACTCTCCTGGACGGGTAAAAACCCAAATCAAAAAGAAATCTACGATAATGAACGAATTTTGTCAGTCGGACAATTCATTAAGTGTGGAATAAATCGCGAAGAGTGATAAAAATGTAACCGCGATTCCCGCGCTTTGTATTCAAACCTCTCATATAAGAGAAAAACCACATGAAATAAATGCTATGATATCTAAAAGTGGAAAAATAAATTCTATAAATTGTTCATGCAAGGCAGGTTTAGGTGAAAAACATGCCGTGGTAACACTATTTTATTGTTATCGGTGATTCATTCCATTTAAACGGTACTAAAATTAATTTTTTCATAAATTTGCTATCTTTAAATATGGGTGATCTCAAATTCACCTTAGCGCAAACAACTGTAAAAATCTCATTCGGAACGGTACAAGTTTTACAGACATTGTACCACCTAAAACTTCAAAAGCTTTTATTCGTTGATTGGACCTTTCTACGTGAACCCTAGCTTTTGCAATTTTCGAGGTTTTTACCGCTTCATTCTTGCTTAATTGTTCTTTATCTTTCATAAGCGGCGGTCTTATGAGTTTCCAATTGTTTCGGGCGCAAAGTTCTTCGATCAAAAATCCTCTGTCCGTCATAACAGCATTTTTAAAATTATGGAAAATCACGTTTAAATCCTTATTTGCTTTGCTATGACAGCACAACAGACTCGATTCTTTGATTTTTCACGTGTAGAAAATATTCCCACTTCTATTTAAACTTTTATTTATTTATAAATCATTTATAGACGTAACTTTCAATGTAAACAGCGTATACAGATTGGAATATTGTAAGCTATTATTTCATTTTTTGCCACCAGATAGCGTGACTCAATTGGTCGGTTCCCAATTCCCTAAGGAAGCCCAGTCGTAGAAAATAAACGCTTATCGGCGATAAATGGTTAAAGATAAACGGCCCATGATTGACTGCCGATCGTTGGCCAACTGTTGGTCAATAAATGGTTAACAATAAATGGCAAAGATCAGGTCCCGATCGTCGGCCGACTATCGACCCGGAATGGTTAATTCATATGGCTAGTAAACAACACCCGATCATCAGCTGGTTTTTAAGCCGGGAATGATTATGTCTGAGTCTGCGCAGTGAAATTTCAGAAATGTAGTAAATACTTATGGCGTACAGAGGGCGATACACATATAGTTCATTTCATGGAGGGAGTATTAACTGGAGAGAGCATAGCCTATCTTTCCTGTGTTAAGAAAGTGACGCCAGTCGAACGACCTTACAGAGACCTTTTATGGCCCCTACAACTGCACTGAGCATGCGTAAATCCATCTAACAATTCACCTTTTTGTGCACAGTGGCGTGGCGTCCTGTGGCCTTTGTCTAGTGGGTTTATAATAAGGGTCATACCACGTTGGCATTACCGGTTCCCATTCGAGTCCAGTGTGTGCGTTGTTTTCATAAATTGAGAGGTAATTATTAGATATTTTTAACTTTAAATTGTAATTACACAATACCCCTTAGAAAAACACAAGTCCACGCCACTGGTGACAGTCGCCATATTGAGAGACCTTTTATTATGTGGCGGCAAAATAACGCGGATCACATTTTACAAACTATGCTCCCTCCAGTTAATACTCCCTCCACGGTTCGTTTGGACTAGAACTATGCGAGATGTTAATATTATGAAAGAATCTAACAAACTAATATTATTTGAGGGATGTTTGCAGCAATATACACTCAGCTTACTTCTCTTTAAAGGACATGGTAGTAACAGTATGATCATTATTATTGTTTTATAACTTGTCTAAATAGTTATCATTATGCATCAGTTCTAAATAATTAATAAAAAGAAAATCATTATTAAAAAAGTTATACGGCCCAGTAAATATAAGTTCATGAGCCATTGCCTTTAATTATTCCTGGCCGATAATTGTTTGCCATTGTTGGGCCGGTGTTATCATCCCGATAGTTAATCATTCATTAGCCATTAATAGTTGCCATCACTGTGCCATTAATATGGGTCGATGGCCATTCTTCAAATCCTGTGTGGGTAGGGGAGACCGGAGCACGATGGACCCCCTCCAAAATTTGGTCAAAAAGTTTTTTTAATGTTTTTTCATAAATTATTATTATTATTAAATTATTAAGCCATTATGTGATACTTAAGACAATAAACCACCCAAAAAAATTGGGTCCAAAAAAATTATATCCTAGGGAAAAGTAACCATGAAAAACAATTTATAAAGGAAATTCTTTTTATTTAAATTAGAAATTTAAAAATAAAACAAATAAACAATAGTATATATAAGTCGTAGATAAATATATTTTATCTACGACTTATATATAAAGTGACTATTATACGTGTGGTTTTTGCAATATAATGTCCTATATTATTTCCTACAATTTTCTTATTGGCTTACGAGAGGGAATAATCGAATAATGGTCATTATTCCCGCTCGTAAGCCAATCAGAAAATACTATTTTCCTTAATTTTCTCTAATGTTAAAAAAACCATGGTAACTACAAAAAATAAATAAATCGCCACTTTTAACTAATAGTTCAAAAGTGTCCGTTTTCTGTGTGATTTTATAAACAAAAATGATGATGAAGGTAAATGTTCTTGTACATCACCAATACCTGTACATTTAGAAAAAAGTCGTAGATAAAGTATAGTATACAACTCGCTAAAATGAGTGCTATTATTACCTCGAATGATTACAACACTCGCTCACTCCGTTCGCTCGTGTTGTAAACTTCATTCTCGGTAATAATAGCACTCATTATAGCGTCGTTGTATAATATACTATTATCTACAACCACTATTAAAAGTGACGTTTATAGCACAGTTTACTCGAGTTAAAAATTTAACTTTATAACACTGAGTGTTATAAATGACAGATCGGTTTTATAATAGTACATTAAAGAACAAGTGTCAGAAGTCGCCTATTATTGCACGAGTCCAAGTTTAGAAAACGAGCGGCGGAGACGCGAGTTTTCTAAAGGACGAGTGCAATATACGACTTCTGACACGAGTTCTTTATACTATTTTTTCTATTTTGCATGTTTTGTGCCCTTTTTTACAAAAAAATTGCGAGATTTAATATTTAGGGAAATTGGTGGGAGTTGGTGTTACTAAAAAAAACAATTGAACATTCAGCTAGGAAACTTCGATTGTTTTATTTTTCACTCTTAATCAATTGTTTTTCTCGCCAAATTGCTTATTTAACAATGAGTGAAGAATTTTCATGTAGTCCACCTGAAATAAGGGAAATTGCTGAAAATGCAGGAAGCAATTTACTACCCGATAAATCCAAAGATCAGTACGAAAAACGGTATATTAAGTATCTTGTTTTTATGATTTTTGACAGTTTTCAAAATCAATGAAAATGTTACCAATCTAGTGGAAAAAAAAATTCCTAGTATTTTACTTTTCAGCACTAGTTAAAAAATGAGCACATTTCGATACAGTAGCGAGTTTAATAATAGCGCTATTATTGACGCAAAATAGAAAAAATAGATATATAGATATATTTGTCAAAATTAAAATGAACAACGATATGCATTTATCATGACAAATTATAATTTTGTTCTGTCAAATAGCAAATGTCAAATATAAATTCAAGACCTTCTCCTTAAGAAATCTGTTGATTTTAGGAGATTTGTACTGTGGTTGTAGATAAAATATTGTATGATACACGTGTTAAAAGTGATTTTATTTTGCTCGTGGGGTTGTTCCACTCGCCTCCGGCTCGTTTCGCACACTACCCACTTGCAAAATAAAATGCCACTTTTAACACTTGTATCATAAATAACTATTATCTTCAAACGTCACAAAAGTGACAGTTTTTGTGACTCAAATGACAAGGTAAAAATAGCATTTTGTGTGCCTAGGGGTTTTTGTCTTTTTTTATAAGCTTAGGCAGACAAAATGACAAAATTGCAACACTTCCAACCTAAAAAAAACTTATCCTATGATGAGTCTATGGTAAAATATTATGGCCGCCATGGATGGAAGCAATTTATCCGTGGCGAGCCCATCCGATTTGGATATAAAATGTGGTGTCTCAATTCTAAGGATGGCTACCTCATAGATTTTGATCTTTATCAAGGCCAAAATCCGCGGGGTATTCAGAGTTATGACACTTTATTTGGAAAAGCAGCATTACCGAATTGCCACAGCAGAATTTGCCGTATGTGATTCATATGGATAATTTATTTACAAATTTTAATTTACTGGCTTATTTACGGAGTAAAGGATATGGCGCGGTGGGTACTATTCGCGATAACCGAATACCACGATCGTGCCCTATCACTGACAGAAACAAATTTTAAAAAAATCGTGGCGATCATGAAAACATTCTGGAAAGAAATGATGGCATTTTATTGACAAGGTGGTGTGCAACCCATAGGCAACGTAGGAAGGTACTCCCAGAAAGAGAAAAAGAAAATACTTGTTCCTAGCCCTCAATGCATTGCTATGTATAATAACAACATGGGAGGTACCGACCTTATGGACCAGGGAATATCCAACTACCGCATTGGAATACGTGGTAAAAAATAGTATTGGCCTATTTTTACCTGGCTGATAGATCCCGGATTGCAAAATGCCTGGTTTAGCTGTAAACAAACTCGCACTGTTTCAAATTTGGATTTTAAGCCTCGTTCTCATTTGGCAAGTCACTTGAATTCAAGTCACTTGAAAGTACTTGACTAGTATGAACCTGTTATTTACTTGACTTGAAATATCTGCTCAAGTTGCATTCAAGTATCAAGTGCAGTTGAAACTGATTCAACTTTTTCCTTGCCTTGAAACACAACTTGATAAATGTGAACTGTGTCGTCGAGTATTAAAACTATTGAAACTCAACGGCGCAACCGCGAATTAGGTCATAGTGACTCATGTGCCAGTGTAAAGAGGTCTAAACAGGTTTAAATATGGCTGCATTTAAATGGAATACGGAAACAACAATCAAATTCATTGAATGTTATGAAAAATACGAAGTTTTGTGGAACAATAGGGCGGAGAAATATCGGGATAGGAACGCACGCGATGAAGCTATGAAAAATCTCATAGAAGAATTAACTAATGAGGGTCTGGAGATAGATATAGAAGGAGTGCGAAAAAAAATTAAAAGTGTAAAAACTGTGTACAGTGAAGAACTGCGAAAAATCGAAAAAAGTAAGAAAAGTGGTACGGGAACTGACGAGGTCTATAAGCCTAAACTCCAGTGGTTTGTGATTGCGGATAGTTTTTTAAGGAATGTCACGGCTTCTAGGCAATCAAAGTCCAATGTGGTAAGTTAACTTTATTTATTTTTAAACCTTTATTCCTTTAACAATATGATGACTCCGCGCTAACCATTCCACCATTTCCCATAAAGTAATTCGCGTAGGAATCTCTTAGTCTACCAGCATCTTGCGTATAATTGTTTGAACCCAATCCAGATGTAATATCGGTCAATGCTTCAACTTTACCGATAGTGTCCCGCCATGATCCTGGCATAACACGGCCCGTGCTCTGATCTTCATAATCTACAGATCCTGGTGGCAAATATGCAGATCCAGATGTCGTCCGAAGCCAATTATGTAATGCACAGCTAGCTAATATTACCATATCAACAGTTTCTGTTAATAGCGAAATAGGTCTTTCAAATACCCTGAATCGTGAAGCAAGTATTCCAAACGCATTTTCAACGATCCTTCGGGCTCTAGACAAACGATAATTGAAAATCTTCTCTTTTAATGACATATGCTTTCTGCTATATGGTTTCAACAGGTTTGTTTGCAAAGGAAACGCATCATCTCCTACTAATACCCCGTCGGTCGGGAAATTGAATGTATTATTTTCCAATGCAATATTAAAATGACTATTTCTAAAAATTGTACTATCGTTGGCTCTGCCGTTGCTTCCCACATCCACGTAAATGAAACGATAATCTGCATCAACAACGGCAAACAGTACAATACTGTAAGTGTTCTTATAATTATAAAACATGGATCCGCTGTTAGGTGGACGTTTAATGTTTACATGTTTTCCGTCAATAGAGCCGCAACAATTAGGAAAATTCCACTTTGTTTCAAAGGTTCTTTGAATATCACTCCACTCTTCAACGGTACGAGGCACCTGAAACAAATAATGTATTTTTATAATTGCAGGATCCAGTGTTAGAAGAAAGTGACAGTTTTGATGAGCCTGCTACAGAAACGCCAAGAGCAACACCAAAACAAACAGTTCAAAAACGAAGTGCTGATATAATGAAGGCACCTGAAAAGCCTTTCAAAAAAAAGAACACAGCATCTTCTATGGATCGAGTTGAAGGCGCGATTAAGGATCTACACTCCATTGCAAATGCGACTTCTGCTGTGCCACCTGAAGATGAATTAGATCATTTCGGCAAATATGTTGCAATGTCGTTGAGAAAACTTCCTCCTATTAATGCTCTTCGCTGCCAGGAGCAAATTCAGAGTATAATCGCACGAGAAAGAATTGCTGTTTTGGCCCAAACACAATCACGGACGTCAACACCAATTCACATTGAGACATCTAATTCTTCAGTTGGTTTTTCGCCCAATCGCTTTAGCTTTATTTCACATCCGTCTCCATCTTCAAATAGCAGTTCGTCATGCGATCCTGTAGTCTATCCCTATGGTAAGAATGTTGAACAACATGACCTGCTACAGACTGCCTTGGAGAATGTCATCCATTATCATTAACTAACTATGTATATGTATATGTCTCTAAGATACAACAAATGTATTTTTTATAACTCCCGCTTCTAAAGTTCAATATTCGAGCGTTGTATGGCGTGCGTAAAGAACCGTATTCAGAGCATGGTATAACGATCTATAGTAAGCGTGCGTGAAAGTACAACACCGTGCGTGAAAGTACAGCAGCGTGCGTGAAAGTAAATAAGTAGTGATTTTTAACTGGATCAAGTGTGCGGGAAATAAACTAACCTTACTATTTTCTAAAATTTTTTTTGAAATAATTAATTCTTTTCTATCTACAAAACTTTAGAATTCGTCGTTATAAAAAAATATGTTCGATACTTATGCGTAAAGTGAGGTATCCAGTAGGGTGAAATTGAAGAACTCGCTAAAGAGACTGACACATCCACAACGAGATCTCGTGCGCTTATCCCCACTCGCCTCACGGCTCGTGGGGATACACAGCGCACTCGATCTCGTTGTGTATGCGTCAGTCTCTTAGACTCGTGCTTCAATTTCACCCTACTCGAAAACCTCACTTTACGCATACGTATCGAAAATAACTATTTTTTAATAGTATAATGTTTCTTGTTGGAGAATATACACGTATGATTAAAACCAAAGTCGTTAATAGTATATTAAAGAACAAGTGTCAGAAGTGGCCTATTATTGCACGAGTCCAAGTTTAGAAAACGAGCGACGGAGACGCGAGTTTTCTAAAGGACGAGTGCAATATACGACTTCTGACACGAGTTCTTTATACAATTTTTTCTATTTTGCCTGTTTTGTGCCCTTTTTTACAAAAAAATTGCGAGATTTAATATTTAGGGAAATTGGTGGGAGTTGGTGTTACTAAAAAAAAACAATTGAACATTCAGCTAGGAAACTTCGATTGTTTTAATTTTCACTCTTAGTCAATTGTTTTTTTCGCCAAATTGCTTATTTAACAATGAGTGAAGAATTTTCATGTAGTCCACCTGAAATAAGGGAAATTGCTGAAAATGCAGGAAGCAATTTGCTACCCGATAAATCCAAAGATCAGTACGAAAAACGGTATATTAAGTATCTTGTTTTTATGATTTTTGACAGTTGTCAAAATCAATGAAAATGTTACCAATCTAGTGGAAAAAAAATTCCTACTATTTTACTTTTCAGCACTAGTTACGAAATGTGCACATTTCGATACAGTAGCGAGTTTAATAATAGCGCTATTATTGACGCAAAATAGAAAAATTATATTTTTTCAAACCATGTCTACAAAGTTACCTTAAAAAATTGCTGCAATGCTTCATAAATGGATTTCAGGACCACCGGTAAAAACACCGATATTGTATTTTTTGGGACGCGGTATAGGTACTGAAGAGATGTTAAGCTGTCACCACTCGCTAAATATCGTAACGTGATTTCCAATTTCATTTTTTTTTCTGTATTCGATGTTCAATCATATTGAGTAGATGATTAAACTGTTCCACGGATATCCGTAGGTAATTTCTGTATGCATCTCTATCTTCTGAAGCTAACTCTTTTAGTAAAGTAGCAGAGGCGCCAAGACGACTTCTGCGGCTAATCCATTTTCTAACCCATATAGAACGTTTTCGGCGACGTTTTTTTTCCAAAATTTCCAAAATTTCTTTTTCAATTGCACTCACTACAACAGAAATTCCAGCACGTAGTATTGCACTCGACGACATTTTTTTAATACACTTGTATGCTACTTGATTCCAGTAACTGGTCAATATATGAACATATACTTGAAAGCAAGTTACTTGAATTCAAGCGACTTGAATTCAAGTAACTTGCCAAATGAGAACGAGGCTTTAGGCGCGAAATTGTGCAGGTCTACCTGACAAGATATGCGGTACCCGCAAAGGTACCTGGGCGGCCCAGTGCTAGTATAAATATTCTACCTGATATAAGGTTCGACAAAATGGACCATTTTGTCACTTCATGTAACAGGCGACGTTGCGCGGGTGAAGGATGCAAATCGTTCGGCAGAACCATGTGTTAAAAGTGCAATGTTGGCCTATGCATAAATTGTTTTGTCACCTATCATACTAGATGATTAGGTGATCAGTTTGTATAAAATAATTGTAAACTGTAACAAACATAATTATAACTACCTATATAAATGTTTTTGTATTCAAATAAAAAAAATAACTAGAACGCCCATGGATACCACATGGTATCGCATCATAGTTTTTTTTCTAAACCAGATTCTTGGAAAAAATAGTATATTAAAGAGCAAGTGTCAGAAGTCGCCTATTATTGCACGAGTCCAAGTGCAATATACGACTTCTGACACGAGTTTTTTATACTATTTTTTCTATTTTGCCTATTTTGTGCCCTTTCGTACAAAAAAATTGCGAGATTTGATATTTAGGGAAATTGGTGGGAGTTGGTGTTACTAAAAAAAAAACAATTGAACATTTATATTAAGTATCTTGTTTTTATAATTTTTGGAATGAATGAAAATGTTACCAACCTAGTGGAAAAAAATTTCCTACTTTTTACTTTTCAGCACTAGTATCGAAATGAGCTCATTTCGATACAGTAGCGAGTTTAATAATAGCGCTATTATTGACGCAAAATAGAAAAAGGTCATTTCAGATGTTATTATTAACAAATCATTCAATTAATGACTAAATTACCAAAAGATTAAAAAAAATAATAATTTGGGCGTTAATGGGTTAAACGTCAAAAAAAACGCCGTCCAAAATTTTTTGATCGCAACTGTATATTGTTCTGTCGCGCATTCTCGCACACATTACCTAATGTGTCGCTGAAAACGAGCGACTGCATGAGGCCGTACCTTTAGAAAAATAAAATTGCCTAAATTAGTGAAGGTCTGAGTCAATAGAGGGCAGCACATTTTTGGTCCGCTAGCTTTCCGCCACTTGTTTAGTGGTCTGTGCTCATAGATAAATAGATGGTCAACAGTAATGGAAAGTTTGAGGGGCACAATAACGAGATGCAAGTCGCTAGATGGCGGTACGACTGTTGATGCTAGAAATCTGTATGTCTTCTCCTCGCATCTCTACACCCCTCGGTTCCCATTATTTTTGCACTTTATTATTTACAAGGGGAAAAAAATTAAACACGAAATTTAATAAACCTGAAAGAAAATTTTATTAGTATCAACAACATTACACATACTGAAAAATTAAAAATTTTCTCATAATATTTGCAACTTTACAAGTGATAATTTTATATGTGTATGTACATAAATATAATTTGTAAATTGTCAAACATATTAAACCTTTTTAAATAGTTATATATTTTGAAATTGAAAACAAAAATATTTAGACTAAAAAATAAATATAAAAGAAAAAATAAGAATAATAAAAAATTGAAAATTATAAAAAAAAAAAAAAAAAAAAAAATAATAAAAATAATAAAAAAAAAAAAAGAAAAAAAAAAAGAAAAAAATAGAAAAAAAAAATATAATAAAAAAAAAAAAAAAAAAAACAATAAAACGAAAAATAGAAAAGTAAAAAATAAAAAAAAATAAAATAATAAAAAAAAAAAATAAAAAAAAAAAAAACCGTAAGAAAAAAAAAAAAAAAAAAAAAAAAAAAAAATAAAAGAAAAAAAACTAAAATAAATACAAAAAAAAAAAAAAAATAAAAAAAATAAAAGAAAATAAAAAAAAATATAAAAAAAAAAAAAACAAAAAAAAAAAGATAAATAAATATAAAAAAACTAAAAAAAGAAAAAAAAAAATAAAAAATAAAAAAAAAAAATAATAATAAAAAATATAAAAATAAAAAAAAATAAAAAAAAATAAAAATAATAAAAAAAAATAAAAATAAAAAAATAATATAAAAAAAATAAAAAAAATACATAAAATAAATAAAAAAAATAAAAAAAATAGATATATAAAAAATAATATATATATATAAAATAAAATAAAAAAAATAAATAAAATATAAAATATACATTATATATAAAAAATACAAATATATAAAAAAAATTAAAAATATATAAAAAATAAAATATATATATAAAAAATAAAAAAAATATAAAAAAAATATAAAATAAAAATAAAAATAAATTATATAAAATTAAAATAATAAAATATAAAAAATAAAATAAATATATAAAAAAATATAAAATAATAAAATATAAAAATTATAAAATATATATAACAAATAAAAAAAATATATATATATAAAAAAATATATAAATATATATAAAAATAATATATATATAAAAAAATATATAAAATAAAAAAAAATATAAAAAATAGATATAAAAAAAAATTAAAAAATAAAAAATAAAAATAAAAAATAAAAAAAATATATATAAAAAATATAATAAAAAAAATAAAATATAAAATATATATATATATAAAAAAATATATAAAAAAAAATATAAAATAAAAAATATAAAAAAAATTATAATATATAAAAAAAATATAATATAGAATAAATATATAAAAAATAAAAATAAAAAATAAAAATAATATAAAAAAAATAATATATAAAAATTAAAAAAAAAAAAAATAAAAATATAAAAAAAATATAAAAAATCAAAACATAAAAAATATATATAAAAATAAATATATAAAATATAAAAAAAATACTAAAAAAATAAAAAACATACAAAAAATATAAAAAATATAAATTTAATATAAAAAAAATATACTAAAATATAAAAAAATATAAATAAAAAAATATATAAAAAATAAATATAAAAATAGAGTAAAAAATAAAAAATAAAAAACAACAAAACAAATATATATAAAAAATAAATAAAAAAAAGAAAAAACAAAAAAATAAAACATAAAAAAAATAAATAAATAAATAAATATATAATATAAAAAAAATAAAAAATAAAAATATAATAAAAAAAATAAAAATAATAAAAAATAAAAAAAATATAAAAAAAATTATAAATTAAAATAAAAAAAATATAAAAAAAATAAAAAAATAAAAAAAAAAAAAGAAATATAAAAAATATAAATATAATATAATATAAAATAAAAATAAAAAATAAAAAAAAATATAAAATATATAAAAATAAAAAAAATATAATATAAAGAAATATAAAACTAAAAAAAATATATATATAATAAAAAATATACAAAATATAAAAATAAATATATAAAATAAAAATACACATAAAAAAAAAATAATATAAAAAAATAAAATAATAAAAATATATACATATAAAAATAAAAAAAAATATATAAAACATATATATATAAAAAATATATAAAATAAAATATAAAAAATAAAAAATAAAAAAATAATAAAAAAATATACATAAAAAATATAAAATATAAAAATAATATAATAAAATAATAAAAAAATATATATAAAATATAAAAAAATAAAAATAAAATATAAAAATATATAAAAAAAATAGATAAAAAAATATATATATAAAATAATATATAAAAAAAAATAAAAATAAACATACAAAAAAATAAATACATAAATATACAAAAAATATACTAAAAATAAAAAATAAAAAAAATATAAATAATAAAAAACAAAAAATTAAAAATAACATAAAAAAATATAACAATATAAACAAATATAAAAAATAAAAAAACACATATAAAAAAATAAAAAAAATATACAAATATATATAAAAAATATAAAAATTATAAAATATATAATATATATATATATTTATATATTATATAAAAAATAAAAATAAAATATATAAAAAAA
>JAEDXX010000647.1:0-17547 GCA_021725515.1 Epicauta chinensis
ACAGGACAAGTGCCGAACTAGCACTGATCATTAAAGTTGCTAGGTCAAACAAAAGTTATTACAGCCCATACTAGTATTATCATAACATCATTGAAGGTAGACAAAAAGGACGTAATCGGTTAAAAGTAGTAAATTAGCGGAAACATAAATTTCAAACACAAAATTTTAAAGAATAAGGGAAAAATAATATTAAACACTTTATGTGTACAAAAAGTAGACATGGAGATATTACGTCGTAAAGAGGGTTTAACATTTGTATTAGAAAAATATTTTACTTTATGCATTATACATATGGTAAATAAACCGATGGCCCCTTTATACTCTCGCGACGTACACAAAGTTGACCGAGAGAACGAGAGTGTAAAGTTTCCTCGTTCCGATTCGTGCTAGTTTTTCTCGATTAGGCTAACTTCTTTTGGGAGCGGTTTTTGTTCCAAATCAACGAAAATGAGGTACCAGTCACTCATTCTCGGTACTCGGAAGTAAAACGAGAGTGTGAATGCCAGTCCTTGCCAGTACAACATCGGCGAGGATCCCGACGAAAGGTACTTCTCGAGAGTGTAAAGAGGCCCATAAAACGACTTGAGAAAATCGAAATTAGCTGAAATTTACAATAATTAATAATAGCAGTACAATACAGTACAAAAAAATAAAAAAGAGTACACTTTTATCTATTATAAAAATTATACAGTACAACACTTTGAAATACAGTACTGTACTGTATAATAGAGTACGTAATAGGTCACCGTAATCATACAGCAACTTACATCAAAATGATCTTCACAAAAATACAATGTTGAACTAGATATATTGTTAGGATCTTTTCCAGCAACTTCTAACCATTTCCTTCGAATGTTTTCTGAGCGAGGAACATAAATAAATAACTTTTCTGGTGTTGTTTTTGCGGTATTGGTACATTTAGGCACTGCACAGCGCTTTTTTATTAAAGAGGACATTTTTATTAACAAATTCTTCAAAAACACCGTACAAAATCTATATAATTAACAGTGAGGTAGTATTCATAGATAAATAGTTCTTTGCTTACTACCAAACACATGGTAACCATATGACAACAATCACTGATGCTCAACGCACGCACGCACTGCGAGGCATTCACGCTCTACACTGCTCTACACGGCACTCATGCACTGCGCGGCAGTCACGCACAGATTTGTGGACAGTAATTACGTCATGACTTTCAAGTCCCGTTTTGGCGGTATTTTTTTGGGTTCGAATTTCAAATCACTATTATGAGCGTGATGATCACCGTTTTTGAAAAAGAAAAAAATCATACAACATTTTACAGCCTTGTGAAGAGTTTAAAACAATTTCCCAAAATTAGTCAAGTACCCAATTATTAATGGAAAACACAAAATTCGATTAGTACGCAGTCGATCTGATGATAATTGTTATCGTAGCAGCGGAACAAAAGCTGCTACAGTTAAAATCAAGATTTATGTTTAAAATTAAAACATGTGTATCCGAGTGATCAATCGAAACTGTATCTTCTTGATCAAATGAACAGAAACATTCCAATACAAATTGGATTTAGAAATTGGGAATTTCTCGAACTACCCTCATTAAGACAATCAAAAAAGGACATTTGGAGTGTTAAAACAACCACTAATTTAGAACGTCCAAGATTTGTAATTGTAGCCTTTCAAACGGATCGTAAGGATAATCCATTGAAGGAAATCAGTAAATTCGATCATCTTAAACTGACTAATCTTCGTGTATGGTTGAATTTACAATGTTACCCGTATGAAAATCAAACCTTTGATTTTGAAAAGAATGAATATACAGAAGCTTATCAAGCTTTTATCGATTTTCATCGTGATTTTTATAATAATCATTCATCAACTCCAACAACCACATATGCAAATTTTTCACTTCGATCGATTTTCGTTATTGATTGTTCAAAGCAAAACGAAGCTATCCAGTCGTCAACTGTTGATGTTAAATTAGAATTTGAAAGTAATGAAAATTTCCCTAATAAGACTAGAGCATATTGTATTATTGTACATGATAAATTATTCCAATATTATCAGTTGACTGGAATGGTAAAAAATATTATTTAAAAAATCAAGAATATAGGGACCTATCAGATGTTTTAGTGAACCAGTTGAAATAATTGAGATAAATTCACATAATCATTCATTGTACTGAATGTTAATTATTAAGCAATTATGAATATATTTCATCATCAAAAAATTTGTAAACATTATATTAAATAAAATGAATTTCCGTAATTTTTTTGTGGTTTTTCACATCCCTTATAGATTAATTTTTACGAAAATATGGTTAACTTTTAACAGTTTTTTCCTTAAACTTTTATGTTTCATTCTTATAGTTCTTCTCTTCTGCTCTTCTTGAGTAGATTCTAATATATATTGCGCGCTGTAAGAAACTTGGGTTAGTTGAAAATAAAATTTCAATGGGTAAAGATTTCATTAATTTTATATTTACTGTTTTAATTAATCTTTGAATTTTGATAGATTCCCTGATTACATATTTCAATGCTGAATTTGGGGATGAAGTGAGTTACAATTTTATTAAATTACGTTACACCTGCTGAATAATTTTTCACAATTTAGTTACTGTTCCTTGTCGTAGAAGGGGGGTGCTCTTTAGCACTCCATTTATATTATATTTATATTTATCACTCCATCTTAAGGGATGGAATAAGGTATTCGGGGTTACTAGACCCCTATAAAAAAACCGTCTGGGTGCGGAGACTCAGTAAGTATTTTATTCCCTTATTTATGCAATAAATTAATGTTGTTTTTGTCTGTTTAGAATTAACCGATCCACCACCACCGCCACCGGATCCAACGAATCCGCCCAAAATCGTACAAATTATTAAATTATGGGAGAGTACCCCCAATTAAACGTAATTAGACAATAAAATATTTTATAATAATAAATTAGAATAATGTTATTTGCAGAATTAGGATTACAATAAAGGATTTTTAAATTATACTGTAGAGTTTTATTAGAAATTGTTAATAAGAACCAAATAACAAGTTCTTGTTGTTGTTGTTGTTGTTGTTGTTGTTGATAAGTTAAAGTGAGACAAGGATAGTCTTCAAATTCGTTAGAGTGAGACAAGGCTAGTCTTGTCTTTTCAAAAAGAATTGCCTTATCTAGTCGGGGCAATTCGGCTTAATTTGGGCTATCGTACGGAAGGCAGACAATCAACCGTACGCTGCTACTTGTAGCGCTTTCAACTGCCTAGGTAGGCAACGAACCGTACGCAGCAACTTGCAGCGCTCGCAACTGAAACTAGCGGTAGGCAACTAAATACACATAAAAAGCGATGTCGCTTCCGGTCTATAACCGGCATATTTCATCTACTAAAAGGTTAAACAGCCAAAGAAAATGAAAGAATTTAAAAATATTTTATGCTTTTTGCGATGAAATACATATTGAAGAAGACGGTAAACCAATTGAAAATTGGATTCAATGTGACATTTGTCAACAATGGTGTCACGAAGATTGTTCTGTTTTTGATGGCACTCAAGAGTATACCTGTGACAGTTGCCAATCTTAATTTTCTAATTTTATGGTCAAGTTAAGTTTCCTTTCAGTTTATCAAAGTTATTTCTATGTCTTCAGAGATTGATTATGGGTATTCACTTTGCCCAAGTACTGTGTCCACTTTACCCGGGATACCGGACAAAGCGAATACTTTCGTACTTTTAATTGCAGTTGATTATTGTTTAAATATTAATGGTAACCGATGTTCATATTTGTAGGAGCAATAAATAAAAACTGGTTTGTGATAATTATTTTGTTTTTGTATTGTATACCTTTTCTGCTATAGCCTTAAATACCTTAACATGTGGGCACAACAGCCGTTCTGAGTCCAACTATTTGACAAATAAATTGGAATACTCCTGTGCGGGTAATGGTTTAATCTCCGTTCGCCACTCGTCCGCTTCTTCTTCGTGGATTTACGACCCACCAACTTCATGGAATGGCCAACAGTACATAGGGGCAATCCAACCAAGATCTAATATATTACCAACAAGCGGAGATTTGTTCAAGCCTGCCTCTGAACGTCGTTGCCGAGCGGGCTGTCACAGAACGGAGTCGGTGAGCCATGTGTTGCAGGGTTGCCCAGTGACTCACTTTGAGCGGACAAGGAGACATGACCATGTTGTTTCCCAGTTGGTCAGCATAGCGCGCTCAAATCGCTGGACAACTGAAATTGAACCTCGGTTCAGAAATGTCAGAGAGGTTCTTAGAAAGCCGGATTTGCTCCTGTCTAAGGGCGACCAGTTTGTTATCGCAGATAACAGCTTTACACTGATCCAGCTATCACAGCTGCGATACAGAGTCGGTTTCCTGTCTTATCGGTTGAAATAAGGTCTTTGATTGTGGGAGCGAGAGGACTCCATTGAACGAGAGCCTATGTAAGATTGTTGGAATGGGCATTGGTGACCGTTGTTGTACCATCACTGGTGTACTGCGTGGCGGCTGTGCTATCCACCGAGCCTTTTCTAAGAAGATATGGGAGAATGACTCCAGTGGCAGTGTGGTGTAGTGCGTTTCGGGAGTGCGGGGGCAATTTGTCGATAGTGTTAAGCCCGTGTTATGTAGGATGACATTTATGTATTTTACTATGTATCGGTTTGCGCCAATGTTTCTTCTTTTTTTATTTCATTATGTATTTATTCATTGTAATTTCAATTTCTGTTCATGTTTGGCGATGCTGTATCTACGATAGAACTGCGATTATTGTGTGGGAGGCGCTGCCGAGAGTCTTCTTTTTCTGCATGGGTTTTTTGCCGCACCATGTTATTTTTTTTTCTTTTGTTTATTGTTTATTATAGTTACTGGGAAGCAGACTCTGTGGCGGTTCTCAGGGAGGCTGAGTATTGTTGTTTGTATAACAGATTGATATCCCTAGCCGTTGATTGTTTTGGTATGGTTAGGCGCTACATCTGCCTTTGCTTCGTTGTGTTGGATGGCGTGATTTATCCTGACGATATTGATGTGAGTAGCGCGTCGTGAACAATGCTGAAAACAATGTTGTTTTGATGTTTAAATTACCCATCAGCAGGATAGATGTGTTTGCGACGGGCTCTGACGGATATGAACTTTGTTTAACTAATATTACTATGTGTGTCGGGATGAATTTTTGCCTCCGAGAGTTACACCTACCTCATGGATGTTATATGTTAGTTGGATATTTTGCTTTCGCTTATTCTTGCATTCATGGGATGGATTGTGTCTTCTATTTTTTTTTGTTGCTGTTAATATGTAAGAAATAAATGTAAGACTGATTGTGAGGAGATAGCCTCCGTAAAAGCCAAAATCTTTATTCTATGAAATAAATTGTTCAATATCCATTTTACCCGGCCTTCCGCTACTTTAACGGACTAAAATTTTTATTAGAACATGTGTAACCGAGAAAGGCAATGGATTCATTGGAATTTCACCAAAGTGAACATTCTTCTCACAGTGCACATGAGGAAACAGAACTTTTTACAGAAGCGCATGAAAATACACATGTAAGCATATTTTGAAAACAAAGATGTGGTAACCTATGTTGAACTTCAGATTGACGACAATAATGAACTACATAAAAGCCAGGACGATGTAATATCATTGTTGGATAGCAATACAACACAATTTTCAAGTGGATCGTCATCGTCCGTTTATGGGTCTTCCGCAGGACCTAAGCCGAAGCGGAAAAAATCTACAACAACCGGTGCTGATGCTGTGCTGCAACAAGCGTCAAACACTTTGTTAGAAATTAGTTCAACCATTGCATCCACTTCTGCCGCCCAGGGATGTCAGGAGATAAACCACGACACTGCTTTTGGTCACTTTGTGATTTCTAAATTACAACAAATCACAAACCCGACGTTACGGGTAGAGGTGGAGGAACAAATAACCAAATTGTTACTTGATACCATAAAAAAAATTAGATAATGTTGTCATTGTCATTTAAATTTCACAATAAATGTTTTTTTTAATACAACGTGTTGGTACACTTAATTTACAAAATGTTAATAATTACAATTTTATACAGATCTGTCTTGCCAAGGAACTGTTCCAAGAGGCGAGATAAAAAAAAATTGAAATTATTGCGTACGTCCCTTGCTTGTCCACTAGATCTATTACCAGTTTGCCTAGTGATTTGCCTTAGTTGTTGCATATCTCCTTCCAGATCAGTATAGGCTCTTGTAATCAGTTCTGTTTTCTCTGCATTTAATGATATGGGATTCAAAAGCACTCGAAAACGGTTGGCTAGGATACCAAATGTCTTTTCAACAACTCGTCGCGCTCGAGATAATCTATAATTATAAAAGTTCTGGTCATGAGATAGTTGACGATCAGGATATGGTTTCATTAAATTTTCCGATAAAGGAAATGCTGAATCTGCGACAATAACATAAGGTGTTTTGTCATTTTGACCGGGCAGTGATTGTGGCAGAGGAATCTTTAAAGCTTTGTTGTCTTGCGCTATGGACAAACCACTATGATTGTATACACCCCCGTCGCTAATACGACCATTCGCTCCTATGTTTACATATGAGAACTTATACTGTGCATCCACCAAGCCAAGTAATACTATGCTGTTAGTCCCTTTATAATTGTAGTAGTGGGACTCTGCTGAAATTGGAGCGCGAACTTCTATCGTCGTCCATCCAACGCACCGAGACAATGTGGAAAATGCCACAAAGCATCGAAACCATTTACAACTGCCATCCATTCATCAATATTATTTGGTGTCTGTGAACAGCTTTGTCAATAGTTCTTTCAGACAAATATAAACAGTCTACTTTTAAATACTTGTCTCTCAGTACATTACAAACGACTTTATACACATCTGTCATAAAACGAGATATTGTGGATTCATGTACGCGTGTATAAAACATAAGTGAACGAAATGTCTCTCCTGTAGCGAGAAAACATAACGTAATTTCCAATCTACAAGACAACGTTATGAGCCCTGCAAGCAATATCGACATTCTGTGATACATGATAGAGCCCTTTTTCTTTCGAAGGGAACAGAATGGTCGGGTCAGCTGGACACTGTGTGATACTGTGGGTTAGTCACTTTCTAACCAGTCAGAAAAAATAAACGATGCGGAGGCGACGATATTCTTTTTCAGTGGCGTCCTGATTATATATAAATATTTTAAAGTTGCATTATCTACACAATAAGAATTTATGGTGTCCATAATAATTTATAGGAAACAAAAACGAAGTTATGGGATGAGAAAAGATAAAACAATAATATAATTTTGGATAGTTGAAGTTAGTTAAATAGAAAAAACATATTTTTTGAGGGGCAAACCAAACGGCTGTCCAATTTCAAAAGACAATAAGGGACAAAAAGAAAATTTTTCAGGAAATCAATAAAACATTTTTCTTCAGCCGCAGCAATGATATTTGTTAATGAGAAATTAACGGTTAATTATTGTAGTAAATGGGGATGACAATATATAGAAGAAAAAAATTTCATATTTACTTTTACTGCTTAATTTACGACCTTAATTTTCCAATAAATAAAGATAGAGTATATAGACAGAGACAGAAAGTTTACCTTTTGCAGACAAAAAATCTATCTTATTTACTATATTATTTTATCACACAATATATCTACGATTTTAAAAGTGTTATGATCGTTACTTGCTTTTTAATTTGTCAAATTAAATTAAAAATACACTTGCTAGGTTTATCAAAAGTGAAATTTATAAGAAAGAGGTAAAATTTTTGAGACATATGAATTGAATCGTGATCACAAGAGTCCACTGGAATGGAAAATACTAAGAAATCAATTTTGAAAAATTTGTCCCTTACTGTGTTTTGAAATTGTGCAGCAGCAAAACTGAAGGATTATACTGGGATTGAAGTCGCTCGGCAGTTTTCTTATTAAGATAGATTGAATGTTTTTTATACATACATATAAAATGTAAAATAAATTGTTCTCAACTAAAAATGAAAGTTTAGTTTTACATAGATATAGATATATTCCGTAAATAATTTTAGTTTAGACATTAAAGGGTAAACAATGCAATAGTGACGACGAAATGGTGACCATATATTTTGGAAAGTTATAAAATTAAAACGGGACTTTTTAAAGAACGCTTGAAAGTTCAATTATGGTGAAAGACTATCGGTGATTCATTCGACATGGTATCTAGGTCTAACAATAAGCACAAAAAATAAGCTGGATAATATGAATAAATACATTTTCTCAGGAATTGAACAAATAGTATCATTTCATTTTACAAAAAATAAGGATTAACAAAAAAATGCCTTTCACCCCCATCTTTCCTTCCTTGAAAAAGTATCTACCAAAGGGGCTAAAGATTTCTTTTTAGTTGCACATAAGTGAAAACGCAGCGAGTTTAAATTTAAGTGAGTGTGAGTAAATTCAAAATTCAATATGAATGAATGTAAGTTGAAATTGTACTATCGAACTATTTTATTTGTTTAATTACTCATGGTGTGATGTTATGTTTAGAACCTAGTCAACACACATCAGGAAAACAAAAAAGAAAGTCAATTCACCCAGAAGCGAGGGAATTGGCTTTCAACGTTCATAGTTTTTTTAAGAAGGAAGCCACATTAGGTGTGGAGATTCCTGTTCGCTGCTATCGCCAGCGAACGTCGGCAGTAACGGGGCTGTGTTTAAAACAGATGAACAATATAATAAGCGAAGACGCTGCAGTAGTAGTAGGAACTAAACCCCAATTCGCAGCTGAGAAAAGAAAAAGAGCTACAGTAGAAGACGGCGATCATGCAGCTGTGGCATCTCAGATCCGAGCATTAGTTAATAATTTTTATATCACCGAGAAACGTTCGCCTTCGTTGCGCAGTAAGTATATTAATAATCTAGATATAGTTTAACCTAAACAAAGCACTGCGAATGAAGCTTTCATATTCATAGAAAAATCTTCTATTACAGGTATACCATACCATACAGGTATGCCATACGTCGTGATAAGGTGCCCTTCAACGGTCCTTTAAGTACTTTGTGGAAGTACTTAAAATCCAAAAGCGGACGAAATATTTAAGATCTATATCCGGATATAGAGCAGAGCGCAGGGCATAGCTCCCATGTAAGTGGAAAGTATCGGGTTGATGAAACCGGCCAAACAGCATTTGCGAGACCTATAAGTAAAGGCCGATGATTAATAATGGTCCATGCGGGGGGGCGAAATGGGTTTTATCCCAAATGCATTATTAATCTTCGAGTCGGGGTCTAAATCGGGGGATTATCATGCTGAGATGAATGCTGGGAACTTCTTCAAATGGGTAAAAGAGAAGTTACTCCCCAATCTTCCTGCACGGTGGTCATCGACAACGCATCGTATCATAATATTAAACTCTAGCAAATCCCGTCAAGTGGTACTCGTAAAGCAGAGATAATTTCGTGGCTCAATAGCAAAAATACATTACACGATCCCAAAATGACCAGGCCCGAGCTATATGATTTGGTTAAAATTAATAAAGCGGACAATATCGAATACAAGTTGGACTCACTATTGGCCCAGCATGGCCATTGGATTTTGAGGTTGCCCCCATATCATCCCGAATTAAATCCAATTGAAAAGATTTGGGCAATTGTGAAAAATTGGGTGGCCCAAAGAAATGCGTCATTTAAATTGAAAGATGTTCAACAATTAGCGATCTAAAAATTCAATTTAGTGACAACACAATGGATAAACGTATGTAATCGCGTGAAGAAAGTGGAAAAAGACTTCATGCAGAGGGATGGTCTAATTGATGAACTAGACCTTGAATATATTGACCATTCCTCTGAAGAAGACGAACACGATAATGAAATAAACTTGTCTGAAGACACTGAAACTGCAAGCTCAGATGACGACGCGATCGTGTGAGTAGTTCGGTGTCTTCAGACAGGTTTGTAATTGTCACTTTCTTAACGTGATTACACATGACAATCCACTTTTTTGGTGCTGCTAAATTTACCTTCACTTTTGTAATTTTAGTCAAATCTTACAGTTCAGGTTCGGTCATATATCTCTTCTTGACGAGTATTATTTGACGGGATTTATTCGCGTCATTTGGTGTGTTGTCAATTACCATCATAGTTTGGCAAGAGCGATTGGAAAGTAATTGATCCTCTACTCATTTGAAAACGTTTTTTTGCATTCATCTCAGCGCGAGTACACTATTGAAATGCTTCTGTTCTAATTAATTTTAATAATGTAAATATCTAGACAATATTGTTGAAATTTGCAATAATTCCAATGAATTTTTATATACTTCATTTAAAACACTTTTTTTTCAAAATATTGAATCTTATATTTAGGTGTAAATTTAATACTAGTTTTCTTTTAGGGGCGCGACGGGTAATACGACATAGTCGGGCAAAATGACTTTTGTTTTCATACGGATAATATACCGGCTACAAGTTCCCTAATCCTTATCAATTTGCGTAAATACTGGCAACGCTGTGCTGAGTCTAGTCTGAAGTGCAACGATGCACGTTTGACGTAGTTGGTGCGTTATCTGTGTTAAATGTGTTTATGATTCCAATGTAAGTAATAGTACAAATTATTATCTCACCAATAAATATTGTTTTTTACACTCCTTTGAATAGGTTATAGTAATAGTACCAATGTTCACGACAGAAAACGTAAGTTGATTTTTTGTTTTTATTTGTTGTTTAATTGTTACGAGTATTAGTAGTAAGAAACAACCAGGCGGGCAAAACGACATAGCAAGATGTCGGGAAAAATGAATTAGTATGTCATCTTGCCCGCCGTTTTCTTTATATATAATGAAGAATACTTTCAGATGGTTTACTCCTATAAACGAAAGACGACAAGGGGTAGTTGGAATGTTGTGGACATGGAACGAGCTTTAGAAGCTGTGCGTAATGGAGAAATGGGTTGGTTGAAAGCAAGTTAGCATTTCAACGTACCAACTGCCACCCTCCGCCGTCGAGGTCTTAACAAAAACAAAATTGCAACAAATGCCACAAAACATTTACAATCAGTACAGTGAAGAGCTGGAAGCTGCAATAGTTAATCATATTCTGGACTTGGACTCCCGTTTTTTTGGATTGACAACAACAGACGTAAGGAAGCTTGCATACGAGGTTGCTGAAAAAACAAAGATAAAACATTCTTTTAATAAAGAGAATAAAATGGGTGGGAAAGGGTGGTTACGTGGTTTTCGGCAACGTAACTCTGAATTGTCATTGAGTCTCGCTGAAGCCACCTCTCTTGCAAGAGCTGAGGCTTTCAATAAACTCCAGGTGGAAATTTTTTTTACTAAACTCGAATACGTTATCGAAGAACATAAAATTCATAACACAATGGTCTTCAATACGGATGAATCTGCCCTAACAACTGTTCAAGTCCCTCCAAAGGTGTTCCCTAGAAAAGGTAAAAGGCAGGTTGGCCCTCTCACAAGTGCAGAGAGAGGTGCCCATACAACCGTTGTGGCCTGCTTAAGTTCTGGACGAACATACGTACTACCGGCACTAATATTTCCCAGGAAAAATTCAATCCTGCCTTGTATGACGGGGCACCAGTAGGAACGGTAAAGCTACATAATGAATCTGCCTACATGACGGGGGATTTATTCCAAATATGGATGCGACATTTTGTTGAGCATGTCAGACCAAATTTCGAGAATACAGTTTTATTAATTCTTGACGGTCATTGAAGTCATAAAAGCTACGAAGCTTTGGAATTTGCTAAAAAGAATTTTGTGATAGTGCTTTGCTTGCCTGCACACCTTTGGATGTTGCATTTTTTGGCCCCCTCCATAAGTATTACAACCAAGCCGTCATACAATGGTTGAGAGAGCATTCCGGTCGTACTGTTAACATTTATTAAGTATCTACACTTTTTAAACAAGCATATGAAAAAACAGCGACACTAGAGAACGCATCAAGTGGTTTTCGTTCAACGGGCATATCACCTTTTAATTCCAATATTTTTCCAGAACATATGTTTATGCCTAGTCTAACTACTGATGTGCCGGAAAATGCACCTGCTGCTAAAAGAGAACTATCAAATGTCGATGATCACTATATGCAAGAATCAGCAAACAATGACCAAGGTTGTCCATACACTTCAGGAGAAATCGATATTGAGACTATCCTGAAGGATCTGTCACCAGTTCCTCAGAGTAATAAAAGAAAAGCTGTTAACCGCTAAACTGGTGGCTATCAAGATGTATTTACCGAAAGTCTCTACCTCAAAAGCCTTCTCGAAAAGGAAAAAGAGAAGAAACTAGAGCAACAGAGGAAGAGCAAAAGAAATGTGGTAAGAAGAAAACTAATGGAAGATGAATTAAGGGCGAAGACGATCCCTTCAGTGGTAGCGACGAAGAAGATGACTGTGCATGTCTCTATTGTAATGACCTCTTCAGTAGGTCCAAATCTAAGGAATCGTGATTACGGTGCCAATCTTGTAAAAAATGGGCACATGCAGAGTGCGCAGGTGTGTCACCAAAATCAAAAAATGTGATTTGCGACCTGTGCAAAAATTAAGCTCTAATATTTTAGTTTAATGTTTATTTTGTTTGTTGAGTAGCACAGTAGCTATTTTAGTTTTACATTGTATTTCAAATTGCCCGCCCCAGGTGGGCAAGATGGTTTTTTTACAAAATTTTTGTTTTTTGTACTTGCAATAAAGCGCTCTATATCACTAGTAATCTTAGTGCCTAACATCATAGAAAATACTACCAGTTACCACTTTAGAATAAAATTTTGTATTTATCTGTACATAGACGTAGTTTTTGTGGAAACAAACACTAAGTATGTTATCTTACCCGCCTTTTCCCTAGTTGTGAATGTATCGATACAGTTTAAATTTTGTTGTTTCCAAGAAATTATTATAGGCACTAAGTTTTTGATTCATTTCGATTTTAATACATTTTGATTCATTTTATTCTTATTATGTAATGCAATTTTACGGATACTTATATCTAACCAGAAAATATATTTTGTGGACGCCATTGAAAAAAGACCATCCCTTTATCTTTTACAGTACCGCCTCGACAGCTGTTTCTTTCTTACGATTTGTTAGAACGTGACTAATATACACCCCTATTGTAAACCTCTTGGTATAAATACTTCACACTGACCCTCCCACTCTATTACCTTCAAAAGTAAAACGAGTCTACCATATCTGTTTCGAGCAGAAACGCTTTCGCGCATGACTCTTTTTGCTAATTAAAGGAAAAATTAGCTTCAACAAATTCTCAAACTGATCATTAGACATTCTTAAAAAATTCCGATAAGCGTGTGGATCTTCTACTTTTAGCTCTTCATTCATATTAAGTAGAGTACTGCCGTACATTCTTCGTTGTAACCATCTTCTGGTCCATACTTTTCGCTTTCTCTTGTGTTGTCAACTCTTTATGGCATTCTTCACCCAATTTTCGACACTTCAGTCGCACTACGTGAAACTATTTGAGGTTAGGAATTTCAAAATCAGAGAGAATAAGATACATAAATCTATTACGATTAAGTTTATCTAACAAAATTTTGGGCAATTGATGTTTGTAAGTAACATTTCTTTTTTATATAATATAGTTACTAACCCCGTTTCATAATAAGTGAGTCATTTGCGTTCTCTGTGAAACTTATTGGCAGTTATTATTTTTTTTAATTTTCTTTTCCATATAAGCAATATACATATAATAGGTGTAGCAAAAAGAATCCATTATTTTTCCAATACATGGCTTTAATTATCTGTATCTCGCGTTATATAAGTTCGATCGGTTACACTTGATGACGTTCGAAACTTAAGGGGGGCGGTACATGTAAAAAAACGTTTTTTTTATAAATAGTTAAAATAACATCTCAAAAATATGCCTGTAAATTTTCAGAATGTAATTAGCATTATTTATCGATTAAAAACTCATTTGAGTGCTCCACATCAATTCGGCACTTGAGCGCTATTGAAGCCTGTATCTGAGAGGTCGATTCTCGCTGTCAGCAGATTCTCAGAATGTCTTCTGTACTTCAATTCTAGTAATACAACCACTGTATAGTGACTATAAAATACTTAAAACCAGTGTTGCCGTTATTTCAGTTCAGATCAGTATACTTCTGCAATTTGTTCTGTGCGGAGTGAATTAGTTAGTGAAAAAAAATGCAGTTTTATCCTAAATCTGAAAAAAAGATTCAGCTCGTGCTGCGAGCCCTCGGCAAAGAAAATTCCATGGAAATCAACACTGTAATAAAAAAGAAATACGGAAACGCAGAGTACAAGTGCGAGAAAACTCTGTAACGCTGATGAAAATGATGTGCATTACAGTGCGCTTCGATATCGGTTTATTGAGTTTTTTACAGTATTTATAGCATTGGCAGAGATGTTGATATGCCGCGATTGTAAATTACCTGTGATATTTGAAAAAAGTGGTAACAGAGGCTTAGGATTTAAAATCGTCGTGCTATGCAAGTGTGGTCGCAGAGATATTTTTTCTGGACCATTAATCAATAATGGATTTGAGGTAAATTGCAGGACTGTGTTGAGTCTTTTAGGTGTTGCTAGGGAGGGAATCAACTTATTTTGTAATATGATGGACATTTGTAATGCTATAAGTGAAAGTTCCTACAAGGCTATCATCTCGCTCGTACACACCACTACACAATCATTATTTCAAGCTTCTTGTGTAAAAGCTGTCGGCGAAGAAAAAACAGTAGAAAAAACATCCAGTTTACCCTAGGAGCGAAGATATAGCTGATTGGTTGGATACTCAAGGCGGTAAGGTTAGAACCATGTTAAACACGAAATTCACTTCATTACAAAAGACTGGGTTGAATAGATATCATTTGATAATAAAAAAAATTGCAAAACCACCTTTGAATCTTAATGATGTTGGCGTTTATATAATACATCTTTGCAAACTAATATAAAAAATAAAATTACTTTAACTAAATATTATAATGGAGCTTATCTAATACACAGGTTGAAACTGGAAAGCCTGGAAGTGGAGTGAAAGTCGATGAATTACAGTAAGTCAGTGCCGTATCAAAAAAAAATCCCGTGCATATGATAAAGACATTATTACCCTGTCTATTTGCTCCAGATATTTTACTTAACAGCAACTACAAGGAGGGTGCACCAAAAAATAAATCCGTGACAGATAATTCTGTGAAGAGGGAACGCTTGAATGCAACAATAATAGAAGCTTTGAAATGTGGGTATCAAGGCTTTATGTCAATTTGATTCTTATTTTAGAAGTTGCCAAGTCTAATTTAAAAAATCATTTCAGGTACCGTCAACAAAATATACCCAGGCCAGATAAGCGATTCTGTGTTCGGTCAAGCAATAAATAGTAAAATATGATCACTCTGTTTCAAGGCCTTTAATAAGCAGAAAGAAGATGGTCAAGAATAGTAATAAACAAAATGATAATGATGAATGATGAATAATAGAATATAGATTAATTATAGAATATGTTAAAATAAAAATAAAGTAATTTAAATATACATTACTGGATATATTTTTTTTATATAATGGATAGGTATACTTTATTCATATTTTATAATATTTATTAATAATATAAATAGAATATATCAAAAACGACAATTTTCAGTATATTTTTTTTATATTTTGAAATATAAAACTTATACATTTTTAATTTTATATTTTTAAAAATCTATTCATTTCTGTGAGAGAAGAGTCAGGGTGATATAATATTACTTATTGAATTGTAAATGTATAAATTATTAGGGCTACCAAATTACCTAGCTGACCTGTGGTATAACGCACATAAAGATACTTATACAGTGGACAGGACTAATAAAAGCTAGACTAATAAAAGCTAGAGTTGCATATCAGAGGAAGTCTGGTGATGCGTAATGGTAGTACTTTGGTAACAACGTTTATCATTGCTATGGCCTATGATATGAATGGTTGCGTATTGGGACTGTTTGCGGGTGATGATTCGTTGCATACTTCAAAAAGATTGTGTAATTGTAATGAATCGTTCTAGTATGATTCATTTATTTGGAGACAAAGTTATTAAATTATAATATAATTATTTTTAGATATAATTAATTAATTAAAGATATGAGACAATCCGTTATTTTAGTTCGAAAATGTTCAGCCGTCAGACTAAAATAACGGAGATTGTCTCATATCCTTAATTAATTAATTACATCTATTAATATTTCTCTGTGATCCACTTTAAATTGGTTTCGGTTGATTTAAATTTGAATTTCGATTAATAATTATTTTAAAACTGATGTCACAAGTGGGATTGTTTGAAGATCACATCCTGGAATTTTAGAAACCTAAATTTGGACTTTTAATTACATTGCATGAGTGAAGTGTTAACAAGATCCAAGCGAAGAACAATGGAGCAATTATTAGAGAAATTGTCTGAAGAAATGGCCAAGATGAATGGAAAAATGGACCAAAATGCAAGAAGCTTAACAGAAACCGTAAATCAAAAAATGGACGAAATGAATGAAAATGTGAACACAATTAAAGAAGAAATTGGTCAGAACATCAAGACAATCGAGAACACCATCAACTTGATTGAAGACAACTTTCACAAAATAGAAGAAAATATGGCCAAAACGGGAAATGAAATAAATGGCCTGGAATTAAGATTAAAATTAGACGCCAAAGAGAGAAAACGGAAAATGAATGACAGCTGTAAAATTTCTTACAGAGAATCGATTCGTGTTGTTGCAGCTTTGGCAACAGCTAGGGGAATCGATCCACGAAACTTGGTATTAAATAAGACTACTTTCCACGAGATACGATCTAAATTACGCAAGAAAATGGCTGAAAATATTAAACTACTGTTTGGTGAAATCGAAGTTGATACTGCAGTTACATATCACACCCTTGCTTCAAAAGTGACAATTCAAAATTCACATTTTTTGAGTTAACGCCATGAATGAGATTACCAAACACCCCTACGTCAATCATCAAAAGTGTTTCAACTTAGCTTACAAGGGTGTGGGCTAGATGGCGCTTGTGTCATTTTTGAAGTTTCTAAACTGGAAATCTATATCCAACAAAAGTGACACAATCGTTAGTTGTGCTCTGAACTTGAAGAAAAGAGGTTGCTTGTCGAAGATCAAAACCGCATTATTTTGAGTTGTGTCGTTTTTAAAGATCGAAACTAAACACCTACATTGAAAGAATTTGAGTTGATACAGTTTTGTAAACTGATATTTGCAGACGACAGTGGATTAATTTGAATTGAGTCATTTAAGAAAATTAAGGTAAGTGACTCTGTTATTTATATTTTAAGTTGCGTCACTTTTGACGAATTAGTAGTATAGTAGTGCCGGTTCTGGACCACTTAAAAGCTACTGCGCATGCGCAATGGCGGGAAATTCAAATTTCAAGGTGTCATATTTCGAGGTCAATGACCTGGTGTCAAATTTCAAGGTTATGTAAAAGGTCAATGACCCGGTGTCAATTTTCAAGGTCAACGCCCCTGGTGTCCATTTTCAAGGACAATGACCTGGTGTCAAATTTCAAGGTTATGTAAAAGGTCAATGACCCGGTGTCAATTTTCAAGGTCAACGCCCCCTGGTGTCGATTTTCAAATACAATGACCCTGGTG
>JAEDXX010000648.1:0-17475 GCA_021725515.1 Epicauta chinensis
ACAAAAAATGATGGTTTTCAGTTGGTACCACTGATATTTGCGGAATTTGAATTTTCTGCCTTTGCGCATGCGCACAAGGACAAGTAAGCCAGGATCGGCATTACTATACTACTTACGGCTTTTGTTCTTTGCATTATGGTTTTTCAGCAGCGATGAACCACAAAAAATGATGGTTTTCAGTTGGTACCACTGATATTTGCGCAATTTGAATTTTCTGCCTTTGCGCATGCGCACAAGGACAAGTAAGCCAGGATCGGCATTACTATACTACTTACGGCTTTTGTTCTTTGCATTATGGTTTTTCAGCAGCGATGAACCACAAAAAATGATGGTTTTCAGTTGGTACCACTGATATTTGCGGAATTTGAATTTTCTGCCTTTGCGCATGCGCACAAGGACAAGTAAGCCAGGATCGGCATTACTATACTACTTACGGCTTTTGTTCTTTGCATTATGGTTTTTCAGCAGCGATGAACCACAAAAAATGATGGTTTTCAGTTGGTACCACTGATATTTGCGGAATTTGAATTTTCTGCCTTTGCGCATGCGCACAAGGACAAGTAAGCCAGGATCGGCATTACTATACTACTTACGGCTTTTGTTCTTTGCATTATGGTTTTTCAGCAGCGATGAACCACAAAAAATGATGGTTTTCAGTTGGTACCACTGATATTTGCGGAATTTGAATTTTCTGCCTTTGCGCATGCGCACAAGGACAAGTAAGCCAGGATCGGCATTACTATACTACTTACGGCTTTTGTTCTTTGCATTATGGTTTTTCAGCAGCGATGAACCACAAAAAATGATGGTTTTCAGTTGGTACCACTGATATTTGCGGAATTTGAATTTTCTGCCTTTGCGCATGCGCACAAGGACAAGTAAGCCAGGATCGGCATTACTATACTACTTACGGCTTTTGTTCTTTGCATTATGGTTTTTCAGCAGCGATGAACCACAAAAAATGATGGTTTTCAGTTGGTACCACTGATATTTGCGGAATTTGAATTTTCTGCCTTTGCGCATGCGCACAAGGACAAGTAAGCCAGGATCGGCATTACTATACTACTTACGGCTTTTGTTCTTTGCATTATGGTTTTTCAGCAGCGATGAACCACAAAAAATGATGGTTTTCAGTTGGTACCACTGATATTTGCGGAATTTGAATTTTCTGCCTTTGCGCATGCGCACAAGGACAAGTAAGCCAGGATCGGCATTACTATACTACTTACGGCTTTTGTTCTTTGCATTATGGTTTTTCAGCAGCGATGAACCACAAAAAATGATGGTTTTCAGTTGGTACCACTGATATTTGCGGAATTTGAATTTTCTGCCTTTGCGCATGCGCACAAGGACAAGTAAGCCAGGATCGGCATTACTATACTACTTACGGCTTTTGTTCTTTGCATTATGGTTTTTCAGCAGCGATGAACCACAAAAAATGATGGTTTTCAGTTGGTACCACTGATATTTGCGGAATTTGAATTTTCTGCCTTTGCGCATGCGCACAAGGACAAGTAAGCCAGGATCGGCATTACTATACTACTTACGGCTTTTGTTCTTTGCATTATGGTTTTTCAGCAGCGATGAACCACAAAAAATGATGGTTTTCAGTTGGTACCACTGATATTTGCGGAATTTGAATTTTCTGCCTTTGCGCATGCGCACAAGGACAAGTAAGCCAGGATCGGCATTACTATACTACTTATGGTTTTGTTCTTTGCATTATGGTTTTTCAGCAGCGATGAACCACAAAAAATGATGGTTTTCAGTTGGTACCACTGATATTTGCGGAATTTGAATTTTCTGCCTTTGCGCATGCGCACAAGGACAAGTAAGCCAGGATCGGCATTACTATACTACTTACGGCTTTTGTTCTTTGCATTATGGTTTTTCAGCAGCGATGAACCACAAAAAATGATGGTTTTCAGTTGGTACCACTGATATTTGCGGAATTTGAATTTTCTGCCTTTGCGCATGCGCACAAGGACAAGTAAGCCAGGATCGGCATTACTATACTACTTACGGCTTTTGTTCTTTGCATTATGGTTTTTCAGCAGCGATGAACCACAAAAAATGATGGTTTTCAGTTGGTACCACTGATATTTGCGGAATTTGAATTTTCTGCCTTTGCGCATGCGCACAAGGACAAGTAAGCCAGGATCGGCATTACTATACTACTTACGGCTTTTGTTCTTTGCATTATGGTTTTTCAGCAGCGATGAACCACAAAAAATGATGGTTTTCAGTTGGTACCACTGATATTTGCGGAATTTGAATTTTCTGCCTTTGCGCATGCGCACAAGGACAAGTAAGCCAGGATCGGCATTACTATACTACTTACGGCTTTTGTTCTTTGCATTATGGTTTTTCAGCAGCGATGAACCACAAAAAATGATGGTTTTCAGTTGGTACCACTGATATTTGCGGAATTTGAATTTTCTGCCTTTGCGCATGCGCACAAGGACAAGTAAGCCAGGATCGGCATTACTATACTACTTACGGCTTTTGTTCTTTGCATTATGGTTTTTCAGCAGCGATGAACCACAAAAAATGATGGTTTTCAGTTGGTACCACTGATATTTGCGGAATTTGAATTTTCTGCCTTTGCGCATGCGCACAAGGACAAGTAAGCCAGGATCGGCATTACTATACTACTTACGGCTTTTGTTCTTTGCATTATGGTTTTTCAGCAGCGATGAACCACAAAAAATGATGGTTTTCAGTTGGTACCACTGATATTTGCGGAATTTGAATTTTCTGCCTTTGCGCATGCGCACAAGGACAAGTAAGCCAGGATCGGCATTACTATACTACTTACGGCTTTTGTTCTTTGCATTATGGTTTTTCAGCAGCGATGAACCACAAAAATGATGGTTTTCAGTTGGTACCACTGATATTTGCGGAATTTGAATTTTCTGCCTTTGCGCATGCGCACAAGGACAAGTAAGCCAGGATCGGCATTACTATACTACTTACGGCTTTTGTTCTTTGCATTATGGTTTTTCAGCAGCGATGAACCACAAAAAATGATGGTTTTCAGTTGGTACCACTGATATTTGCGGAATTTGAATTTTCTGCCTTTGCGCATGCGCACAAGGACAAGTAAGCCAGGATCGGCATTACTATACTACTTACGGCTTTTGTTCTTTGCATTATGGTTTTTCAGCAGCGATGAACCACAAAAAATGATGGTTTTCAGTTGGTACCACTGATATTTGCGGAATTTGAATTTTCTGCCTTTGCGCATGCGCACAAGGACAAGTAAGCCAGGATCGGCATTACTATACTACTTACGGCTTTTGTTCTTTGCATTATGGTTTTTCAGCAGCGATGAACCACAAAAAATGATGGTTTTCAGTTGGTACCACTGATATTTGCGGAATTTGAATTTTCTGCCTTTGCGCATGCGCACAAGGGACAAGTAAGCCAGGATCGGCATTACTATACTACTTACGGCTTTTGTTCTTTGCATTATGGTTTTTCAGCAGCGATGAACCACAAAAAATGATGGTTTTCAGTTGGTACCACTGATATTTGCGGAATTTGAATTTTCTGCCTTTGCGCATGCGCACAAGGACAAGTAAGCCAGGATCGGCATTACTATACTACTTATGGCTTTTGTTCTTTGCATTATGGTTTTTCAGCAGCGATGAACCACAAAAAATGATGGTTTTCAGTTGGTACCACTGATATTTGCGGAATTTGAATTTTCTGCCTTTGCGCATGCGCACAAGGACAAGTAAGCCAGGATCGGCATTACTATACTACTTACGGCTTTTGTTTTTTGCATTATGGTTTTTCAGCAGCGATGAACCACAAAAAATGATGGTTTTCAGTTGGTACCACTGATATTTGCGGAATTTGAATTTTCTGCCTTTGCGCATGCGCACAAGGACAAGTAAGCCAGGATCGGCATTACTATACTACTTACGGCTTTTGTTCTTTGCATTATGGTTTTTCAGCAGCGATGAACCACAAAAAATGATGGTTTTCAGTTGGTACCACTGATATTTGCGGAATTTGAATTTTCTGCCTTTGCGCATGCGCACAAGGACAAGTAAGCCAGGATCGGCATTACTATACTACTTACGGCTTTTGTTCTTTGCATTATGGTTTTTCAGCAGCGATGAACCACAAAAAATGATGGTTTTCAGTTGGTACCACTGATATTTGCGGAATTTGAATTTTCTGCCTTTGCGCATGCGCACAAGGACAAGTAAGCCAGGATCGGCATTACTATACTACTTACGGCTTTTGTTCTTTGCATTATGGTTTTTCAGCAGCGATGAACCACAAAAAATGATGGTTTTCAGTTGGTACCACTGATATTTGCGGAATTTGAATTTTCTGCCTTTGCGCATGCGCACAAGGACAAGTAAGCCAGGATCGGCATTACTATACTACTTACGGCTTTTGTTCTTTGCATTATGGTTTTTCAGCAGCGATGAACCACAAAAAATGATGGTTTTCAGTTGGTACCACTGATATTTGCGGAATTTGAATTTTCTGCCTTTGCGCATGCGCACAAGGACAAGTAAGCCAGGATCGGCATTACTATACTACTTACGGCTTTTGTTCTTTGCATTATGGTTTTTCAGCAGCGATGAACCACAAAAATGATGGTTTTCAGTTGGTACCACTGATATTTGCGGAATTTGAATTTTCTGCCTTTGCGCATGCGCACAAGGACAAGTAAGCCAGGATCGGCATTACTATACTACTTACGGCTTTTGTTCTTTGCATTATGGTTTTTCAGCAGCGATGAACCACAAAAAATGATGGTTTTCAGTTGGTACCACTGATATTTGCGGAATTTGAATTTTCTGCCTTTGCGCATGCGCACAAGGACAAGTAAGCCAGTATCGGCATTACTATACTACTTACGGCTTTTGTTCTTTGCATTATGGTTTTTCAGCAGCGATGAACCACAAAAAATGATGGTTTTCAGTTGGTACCACTGATATTTGCGGAATTTGAATTTTCTGCCTTTGCGCATGCGCACAAGGACAAGTAAGCCAGGATCGGCATTACTATACTACTTACGGCTTTTGTTCTTTGCATTATGGTTTTTCAGCAGCGATGAACCACAAAAAATGATGGTTTTCAGTTGGTACCACTGATATTTGCGGAATTTGAATTTTCTGCCTTTGCGCATGCGCACAAGGACAAGTAAGCCAGGATCGGCATTACTATACTACTTACGGCTTTTGTTCTTTGCATTATGGTTTTTCAGCAGCGATGAACCACAAAAAATGATGGTTTTCAGTTGGTACCACTGATATTTGCGGAATTTGAATTTTCTGCCTTTGCGCATGCGCACAAGGACAAGTAAGCCAGGATCGGCATTACTATACTACTTACGGCTTTTGTTCTTTGCATTATGGTTTTTCAGCAGCGATGAACCACAAAAAATGATGGTTTTCAGTTGGTACCACTGATATTTGCGGAATTTGAATTTTCTGCCTTTGCGCATGCGCACAAGGACAAGTAAGCCAGGATCGGCATTACTATACTACTTACGGCTTTTGTTCTTTGCATTATGGTTTTTCAGCAGCGATGAACCACAAAAAATGATGGTTTTCAGTTGGTACCACTGATATTTGCGGAATTTGAATTTTCTGCCTTTGCGCATGCGCACAAGGACAAGTAAGCCAGGATCGGCATTACTATACTACTTACGGCTTTTGTTCTTTGCATTATGGTTTTTCAGCAGCGATGAACCACAAAAAATGATGGTTTTCAGTTGGTACCACTGATATTTGCGGAATTTGAATTTTCTGCCTTTGCGCATGCGCACAAGGACAAGTAAGCCAGGATCGGCATTACTATACTACTTACGGCTTTTGTTCTTTGCATTATGGTTTTTCAGCAGCGATGAACCACAAAAAATGATGGTTTTCAGTTGGTACCACTGATATTTGCGGAATTTGAATTTTCTGCCTTTGCGCATGCGCACAAGGACAAGTAAGCCAGGATCGGCATTACTATACTACTTACGGCTTTTGTTCTTTGCATTATGGTTTTTCAGCAGCGATGAACCACAAAAAATGATGGTTTTCAGTTGGTACCACTGATATTTGCGGAATTTGAATTTTCTGCCTTTGCGCATGCGCACAAGGACAAGTAAGCCAGGATCGGCATTACTATACTACTTACGGCTTTTGTTCTTTGCATTATGGTTTTTCAGCAGCGATGAACCACAAAAAATGATGGTTTTCAGTTGGTACCACTGATATTTGCGGAATTTGAATTTTCTGCCTTTGCGCATGCGCACAAGGACAAGTAAGCCAGGATCGGCATTACTATACTACTTACGGCTTTTGTTCTTTGCATTATGGTTTTTCAGCAGCGATGAACCACAAAAAATGATGGTTTTCAGTTGGTACCACTGATATTTGCGGAATTTGAATTTTCTGCCTTTGCGCATGCGCACAAGGACAAGTAAGCCAGGATCGGCATTACTATACTACTTACGGCTTTTGTTCTTTGCATTATGGTTTTTCAGCAGCGATGAACCACAAAAAATGATGGTTTTCAGTTGGTACCACTGATATTTGCGGAATTTGAATTTTCTGCCTTTGCGCATGCGCACAAGGACAAGTAAGCCAGAATCGGCATTACTATACTACTTACGGCTTTTGTTCTTTGCATTATGGTTTTTCAGCAGCGATGAACCACAAAAAATGATGGTTTTCAGTTGGTACCACTGATATTTGCGGAATTTGAATTTTCTGCCTTTGCGCATGCGCACAAGGACAAGTAAGCCAGGATCGGCATTACTATACTACTTACGGCTTTTGTTCTTTGCATTATGGTTTTTCAGCAGCGATGAACCACAAAAAATGATGGTTTTCAGTTGGTACCACTGATATTTGCGGAATTTGAATTTTCTGCCTTTGCGCATGCGCACAAGGACAAGTAAGCCAGGATCGGCATTACTATACTACTTACGGCTTTTGTTCTTTGCATTATGGTTTTTCAGCAGCGATGAACCACAAAAAATGATGGTTTTCAGTTGGTACCACTGATATTTGCGGAATTTGAATTTTCTGCCTTTGCGCATGCGCACAAGGACAAGTAAGCCAGGATCGGCATTACTATACTACTTACGGCTTTTGTTCTTTGCATTATGGTTTTTCAGCAGCGATGAACCACAAAAAATGATGGTTTTCAGTTGGTACCACTGATATTTGCGGAATTTGAATTTTCTGCCTTTGCGCATGCGCACAAGGACAAGTAAGCCAGGATCGGCATTACTATACTACTTACGGCTTTTGTTCTTTGCATTATGGTTTTTCAGCAGCGATGAACCACAAAAAATGATGGTTTTCAGTTGGTACCACTGATATTTGCGGAATTTGAATTTTCTGCCTTTGCGCATGCGCACAAGGACAAGTAAGCCAGGATCGGCATTACTATACTACTTACGGCTTTTGTTCTTTGCATTATGGTTTTTCAGCAGCGATGAACCACAAAAAATGATGGTTTTCAGTTGGTACCACTGATATTTGCGGAATTTGAATTTTCTGCCTTTGCGCATGCGCACAAGGACAAGTAAGCCAGGATCGGCATTACTATACTACTTATGGCTTTTGTTTTTTGCATTATGGTTTTTCAGCAGCGATGAACCACAAAAAATGATGGTTTTCAGTTGGTACCACTGATATTTGCGGAATTTGAATTTTCTGCCTTTGCGCATGCGCACAAGGACAAGTAAGCCAGGATCGGCATTACTATACTACTTACGGTTTTTGTTCTTTGCATTATGGTTTTTCAGCAGCGATGAACCACAAAAAATGATGGTTTTCAGTTGGTACCACTGATATTTGCGGAATTTGAATTTTCTGCCTTTGCGCATGCGCACAAGGACAAGTAAGCCAGGATCGGCATTACTATACTACTTACGGCTTTTGTTCTTTGCATTATGGTTTTTCAGCAGCGATGAACCACAAAAAATGATGGTTTTCAGTTGGTACCACTGATATTTGCGGAATTTGAATTTTCTGCCTTTGCGCATGCGCACAAGGACAAGTAAGCCAGGATCGGCATTACTATACTACTTACGGCTTTTGTTCTTTGCATTATGGTTTTTCAGCAGCGATGAACCACAAAAAATGATGGTTTTCAGTTGGTACCACTGATATTTGCGGAATTTGAATTTTCTGCCTTTGCGCATGCGCACAAGGACAAGTAAGCCAGGATCGGCATTACTATACTACTTACGGCTTTTGTTCTTTGCATTATGGTTTTTCAGCAGCGATGAACCACAAAAAATGATGGTTTTCAGTTGGTACCACTGATATTTGCGGAATTTGAATTTTCTGCCTTTGCGCATGCGCACAAGGACAAGTAAGCCAGGATCGGCATTACTATACTACTTACGGCTTTTGTTCTTTGCATTATGGTTTTTCAGCAGCGATGAACCACAAAAAATGATGGTTTTCAGTTGGTACCACTGATATTTGCGGAATTTGAATTTTCTGCCTTTGCGCATGCGCACAAGGACAAGTAAGCCAGGATCGGCATTACTATACTACTTACGGCTTTTGTTCTTTGCATTATGGTTTTTCAGCAGCGATGAACCACAAAAAATGATGGTTTTCAGTTGGTACCACTGATATTTGCGGAATTTGAATTTTCTGCCTTTGCGCATGCGCACAAGGACAAGTAAGCCAGGATCGGCATTACTATACTACTTACGGCTTTTGTTCTTTGCATTATGGTTTTTCAGCAGCGATGAACCACAAAAAATGATGGTTTTCAGTTGGTACCACTGATATTTGCGGAATTTGAATTTTCTGCCTTTGCGCATGCGCACAAGGACAAGTAAGCCAGGATCGGCATTACTATACTACTTACGGCTTTTGTTCTTTGCATTATGGTTTTTCAGCAGCGATGAACCACAAAAAATGATGGTTTTCAGTTGGTACCACTGATATTTGCGGAATTTGAATTTTCTGCCTTTGCGCATGCGCACAAGGACAAGTAAGCCAGGATCGGCATTACTATACTACTTACGGCTTTTGTTCTTTGCATTATGGTTTTTCAGCAGCGATGAACCACAAAAAATGATGGTTTTCAGTTGGTACCACTGATATTTGCGGAATTTGAATTTTCTGCCTTTGCGCATGCGCACAAGGACAAGTAAGCCAGGATCGGCATTACTATACTACTTACGGCTTTTGTTCTTTGCATTATGGTTTTTCAGCAGCGATGAACCACAAAAAATGATGGTTTTCAGTTGGTACCACTGATATTTGCGGAATTTGAATTTTCTGCCTTTGCGCATGCGCACAAGGACAAGTAAGCCAGGATCGGCATTACTATACTACTTACGGCTTTTGTTCTTTGCATTATGGTTTTTCAGCAGCGATGAACCACAAAAAATGATGGTTTTCAGTTGGTACCACTGATATTTGCGGAATTTGAATTTTCTGCCTTTGCGCATGCGCACAAGGACAAGTAAGCCAGGATCGGCATTACTATACTACTTACGGCTTTTGTTCTTTGCATTATGGTTTTTCAGCAGCGATGAACCACAAAAAATGATGGTTTTCAGTTGGTACCACTGATATTTGCGGAATTTGAATTTTCTGCCTTTGCGCATGCGCACAAGGACAAGTAAGCCAGGATCGGCATTACTATACTACTTACGGCTTTTGTTCTTTGCATTATGGTTTTTCAGCAGCGATGAACCACAAAAAATGATGGTTTTCAGTTGGTACCACTGATATTTGCGGAATTTGAATTTTCTGCCTTTGCGCATGCGCACAAGGACAAGTAAGCCAGGATCGGCATTACTATACTACTTACGGCTTTTGTTCTTTGCATTATGGTTTTTCAGCAGCGATGAACCACAAAAAATGATGGTTTTCAGTTGGTACCACTGATATTTGCGGAATTTGAATTTTCTGCCTTTGCGCATGCGCACAAGGACAAGTAAGCCAGGATCGGCATTACTATACTACTTACGGCTTTTGTTTTTTTTCATTATGGTTTTTCAGCAGCGATGAACCACAAAAAATGATGGTTTTCAGTTGGTACCACTGATATTTGCGGAATTTGAATTTTCTGCCTTTGCGCATGCGCACAAGGACAAGTAAGCCAGGATCGGCATTACTATACTACTTACGGCTTTTGTTCTTTGCATTATGGTTTTTCAGCAGCGATGAACCACAAAAAATGATGGTTTTCAGTTGGTACCACTGATATTTGCGGAATTTGAATTTTCTGCCTTTGCGCATGCGCACAAGGACAAGTAAGCCAGGATCGGCATTACTATACTACTTACGGCTTTTGTTCTTTGCATTATGGTTTTTCAGCAGCGATGAACCACAAAAAATGATGGTTTTCAGTTGGTACCACTGATATTTGCGGAATTTGAATTTTCTGCCTTTGCGCATGCGCACAAGGACAAGTAAGCCAGGATCGGCATTACTATACTACTTACGGCTTTTGTTCTTTGCATTATGGTTTTTCAGCAGCGATGAACCACAAAAAATGATGGTTTTCAGTTGGTACCACTGATATTTGCGGAATTTGAATTTTCTGCCTTTGCGCATGCGCACAAGGACAAGTAAGCCAGGATCGGCATTACTATACTACTTACGGCTTTTGTTCTTTGCATTATGGTTTTTCAGCAGCGATGAACCACAAAAAATGATGGTTTTCAGTTGGTACCACTGATATTTGCGGAATTTGAATTTTCTGCCTTTGCGCATGCGCACAAGGACAAGTAAGCCAGGATCGGCATTACTATACTACTTACGGTTTTTGTTCTTTGCATTATGGTTTTTCAGCAGCGATGAACCACAAAAAATGATGGTTTTCAGTTGGTACCACTGATATTTGCGGAATTTGAATTTTCTGCCTTTGCGCATGCGCACAAGGACAAGTAAGCCAGGATCGGCATTACTATACTACTTACGGCTTTTGTTCTTTGCATTATGGTTTTTCAGCAGCGATGAACCACAAAAAATGATGGTTTTCAGTTGGTACCACTGATATTTGCGGAATTTGAATTTTCTGCCTTTGCGCATGCGCACAAGGACAAGTAAGCCAGGATCGGCATTACTATACTACTTACGGCTTTTGTTCTTTGCATTATGGTTTTTCAGCAGCGATGAACCACAAAAAATGATGGTTTTCAGTTGGTACCACTGATATTTGCGGAATTTGAATTTCCCGCCTTTGCGCATGCGCACAAGGACAAGTAAGCTAGAATCGGCATTACTATACTACTTATGGTTTTTGTTTTTTGCATTATGGTTTTTCAGCAGCGATGAACCACAAAAAATGATGGTTTTCAGTTGGTACCACTGATATTTGCGGAATTTGAATTTTCTGCCTTTGCGCATGCGCACAAGGACAAGTAAGCCAGGATCGGCATTACTATACTACTTATGGCTTTTGTTCTTTGCATTATGGTTTTTCAGCAGCGATGAACCACAAAAAATGATGGTTTTCAGTTGGTACCACTGATATTTGCGGAATTTGAATTTTCTGCCTTTGCGCATGCGCACAAGGACAAGTAAGCCAGGATCGGCATTACTATACTACTTACGGCTTTTGTTCTTTGCATTATGGTTTTTCAGCAGCGATGAACCACAAAAAATGATGGTTTTCAGTTGGTACCACTGATATTTGCGGAATTTGAATTTTCTGCCTTTGCGCATGCGCACAAGGACAAGTAAGCCAGGATCGGCATTACTATACTACTTACGGCTTTTGTTCTTTGCATTATGGTTTTTCAGCAGCGATGAACCACAAAAAATGATGGTTTTCAGTTGGTACCACTGATATTTGCGGAATTTGAATTTTCTGCCTTTGCGCATGCGCACAAGGGACAAGTAAGCCAGGATCGGCATTACTATACTACTTACGGCTTTTGTTCTTTGCATTATGGTTTTTCAGCAGCGATGAACCACAAAAAATGATGGTTTTCAGTTGGTACCACTGATATTTGCGGAATTTGAATTTTCTGCCTTTGCGCATGCGCACAAGGACAAGTAAGCCAGGATCGGCATTACTATACTACTTACGGCTTTTGTTCTTTGCATTATGGTTTTTCAGCAGCGATGAACCACAAAAAATGATGGTTTTCAGTTGGTACCACTGATATTTGCGGAATTTGAATTTTCTGCCTTTGCGCATGCGCACAAGGACAAGTAAGCCAGGATCGGCATTACTATACTACTTACGGCTTTTGTTCTTTGCATTATGGTTTTTCAGCAGCGATGAACCACAAAAAATGATGGTTTTCAGTTGGTACCACTGATATTTGCGGAATTTGAATTTTCTGCCTTTGCGCATGCGCACAAGGACAAGTAAGCCAGGATCGGCATTACTATACTACTTACGGCTTTTGTTCTTTGCATTATGGTTTTTCAGCAGCGATGAACCACAAAAAATGATGGTTTTCAGTTGGTACCACTGATATTTGCGGAATTTGAATTTTCTGCCTTTGCGCATGCGCACAAGGACAAGTAAGCCAGGATCGGCATTACTATACTACTTACGGCTTTTGTTCTTTGCATTATGGTTTTTCAGCAGCGATGAACCACAAAAAATGATGGTTTTCAGTTGGTACCACTGATATTTGCGGAATTTGAATTTTCTGCCTTTGCGCATGCGCACAAGGACAAGTAAGCCAGGATCGGCATTACTATACTACTTACGGCTTTTGTTCTTTGCATTATGGTTTTTCAGCAGCGATGAACCACAAAAAATGATGGTTTTCAGTTGGTACCACTGATATTTGCGGAATTTGAATTTTCTGCCTTTGCGCATGCGCACAAGGACAAGTAAGCCAGGATCGGCATTACTATACTACTTACGGCTTTTGTTCTTTGCATTATGGTTTTTCAGCAGCGATGAACCACAAAAAATGATGGTTTTCAGTTGGTACCACTGATATTTGCGGAATTTGAATTTTCTGCCTTTGCGCATGCGCACAAGGACAAGTAAGCCAGGATCGGCATTACTATACTACTTACGGCTTTTGTTCTTTGCATTATGGTTTTTCAGCAGCGATGAACCACAAAAAATGATGGTTTTCAGTTGGTACCACTGATATTTGCGGAATTTGAATTTTCTGCCTTTGCGCATGCGCACAAGGACAAGTAAGCCAGGATCGGCATTACTATACTACTTACGGCTTTTGTTCTTTGCATTATGGTTTTTCAGCAGCGATGAACCACAAAAAATGATGGTTTTCAGTTGGTACCACTGATATTTGCGGAATTTGAATTTTCTGCCTTTGCGCATGCGCACAAGGACAAGTAAGCCAGGATCGGCATTACTATACTACTTACGGCTTTTGTTCTTTGCATTATGGTTTTTCAGCAGCGATGAACCACAAAAAATGATGGTTTTCAGTTGGTACCACTGATATTTGCGGAATTTGAATTTTCTGCCTTTGCGCATGCGCACAAGGACAAGTAAGCCAGGATCGGCATTACTATACTACTTACGGCTTTTGTTCTTTGCATTATGGTTTTTCAGCAGCGATGAACCACAAAAAATGATGGTTTTCAGTTGGTACCACTGATATTTGCGGAATTTGAATTTTCTGCCTTTGCGCATGCGCACAAGGACAAGTAAGCCAGGATCGGCATTACTATACTACTTACGGCTTTTGTTCTTTGCATTATGGTTTTTCAGCAGCGATGAACCACAAAAAATGATGGTTTTCAGTTGGTACCACTGATATTTGCGGAATTTGAATTTTCTGCCTTTGCGCATGCGCACAAGGACAAGTAAGCCAGGATCGGCATTACTATACTACTTACGGCTTTTGTTCTTTGCATTATGGTTTTTCAGCAGCGATGAACCACAAAAAATGATGGTTTTCAGTTGGTACCACTGATATTTGCGGAATTTGAATTTTCTGCCTTTGCGCATGCGCACAAGGACAAGTAAGCCAGAATCGGCATTACTATACTACTTACGGCTTTTGTTCTTTGCATTATGGTTTTTCAGCAGCGATGAACCACAAAAAATGATGGTTTTCAGTTGGTACCACTGATATTTGCGGAATTTGAATTTTCTGCCTTTGCGCATGCGCACAAGGACAAGTAAGCCAGGATCGGCATTACTATACTACTTACGGCTTTTGTTTTTTGCATTATGGTTTTTCAGCAGCGATGAACCACAAAAAATGATGGTTTTCAGTTGGTACCACTGATATTTGCGGAATTTGAATTTTCTGCCTTTGCGCATGCGCACAAGGACAAGTAAGCCAGGATCGGCATTACTATACTACTTACGGCTTTTGTTCTTTGCATTATGGTTTTTCAGCAGCGATGAACCACAAAAAATGATGGTTTTCAGTTGGTACCACTGATATTTGCGGAATTTGAATTTTCTGCCTTTGCGCATGCGCACAAGGACAAGTAAGCCAGGATCGGCATTACTATACTACTTACGGCTTTTGTTCTTTGCATTATGGTTTTTCAGCAGCGATGAACCACAAAAAATGATGGTTTTCAGTTGGTACCACTGATATTTGCGGAATTTGAATTTTCTGCCTTTGCGCATGCGCACAAGGACAAGTAAGCCAGGATCGGCATTACTATACTACTTACGGCTTTTGTTCTTTGCATTATGGTTTTTCAGCAGCGATGAACCACAAAAAATGATGGTTTTCAGTTGGTACCACTGATATTTGCGGAATTTGAATTTTCTGCCTTTGCGCATGCGCACAAGGACAAGTAAGCCAGGATCGGCATTACTATACTACTTACGGCTTTTGTTCTTTGCATTATGGTTTTTCAGCAGCGATGAACCACAAAAAATGATGGTTTTCAGTTGGTACCACTGATATTTGCGGAATTTGAATTTTCTGCCTTTGCGCATGCGCACAAGGACAAGTAAGCCAGGATCGGCATTACTATACTACTTACGGCTTTTGTTCTTTGCATTATGGTTTTTCAGCAGCGATGAACCACAAAAAATGATGGTTTTCAGTTGGTACCACTGATATTTGCGGAATTTGAATTTTCTGCCTTTGCGCATGCGCACAAGGACAAGTAAGCCAGGATCGGCATTACTATACTACTTATGGTTTTTGTTTTTTTGCATTATGGTTTTTCAGCAGCGATGAACCACAAAAAATGATGGTTTTCAGTTGGTACCACTGATATTTGCGGAATTTGAATTTTCTGCCTTTGCGCATGCGCACAAGGACAAGTAAGCCAGGATCGGCATTACTATACTACTTACGGCTTTTGTTCTTTGCATTATGGTTTTTCAGCAGCGATGAACCACAAAAAATGATGGTTTTCAGTTGGTACCACTGATATTTGCGGAATTTGAATTTTCTGCCTTTGCGCATGCGCACAAGGACAAGTAAGCCAGGATCGGCATTACTATACTACTTACGGCTTTTGTTCTTTGCATTATGGTTTTTCAGCAGCGATGAACCACAAAAAATGATGGTTTTCAGTTGGTACCACTGATATTTGCGGAATTTGAATTTTCTGCCTTTGCGCATGCGCACAAGGACAAGTAAGCCAGGATCGGCATTACTATACTACTTACGGCTTTTGTTCTTTGCATTATGGTTTTTCAGCAGCGATGAACCACAAAAAATGATGGTTTTCAGTTGGTACCACTGATATTTGCGGAATTTGAATTTTCTGCCTTTGCGCATGCGCACAAGGACAAGTAAGCCAGGATCGGCATTACTATACTACTTACGGCTTTTGTTCTTTGCATTATGGTTTTTCAGCAGCGATGAACCACAAAAAATGATGGTTTTCAGTTGGTACCACTGATATTTGCGGAATTTGAATTTTCTGCCTTTGCGCATGCGCACAAGGACAAGTAAGCCAGGATCGGCATTACTATACTACTTACGGCTTTTGTTCTTTGCATTATGGTTTTTCAGCAGCGATGAACCACAAAAAATGATGGTTTTCAGTTGGTACCACTGATATTTGCGGAATTTGAATTTTCTGCCTTTGCGCATGCGCACAAGGACAAGTAAGCCAGGATCGGCATTACTATACTACTTACGGCTTTTGTTCTTTGCATTATGGTTTTTCAGCAGCGATGAACCACAAAAAATGATGGTTTTCAGTTGGTACCACTGATATTTGCGGAATTTGAATTTTCTGCCTTTGCGCATGCGCACAAGGACAAGTAAGCCAGGATCGGCATTACTATACTACTTACGGCTTTTGTTCTTTGCATTATGGTTTTTCAGCAGCGATGAACCACAAAAAATGATGGTTTTCAGTTGGTACCACTGATATTTGCGGAATTTGAATTTTCTGCCTTTGCGCATGCGCACAAGGACAAGTAAGCCAGGATCGGCATTACTATACTACTTACGGCTTTTGTTCTTTGCATTATGGTTTTTCAGCAGCGATGAACCACAAAAAATGATGGTTTTCAGTTGGTACCACTGATATTTGCGGAATTTGAATTTTCTGCCTTTGCGCATGCGCACAAGGACAAGTAAGCCAGGATCGGCATTACTATACTACTTACGGCTTTTGTTCTTTGCATTATGGTTTTTCAGCAGCGATGAACCACAAAAAATGATGGTTTTCAGTTGGTACCACTGATATTTGCGGAATTTGAATTTTCTGCCTTTGCGCATGCGCACAAGGACAAGTAAGCCAGGATCGGCATTACTATACTACTTACGGCTTTTGTTCTTTGCATTATGGTTTTTCAGCAGCGATGAACCACAAAAAATGATGGTTTTCAGTTGGTACCACTGATATTTGCGGAATTTGAATTTTCTGCCTTTGCGCATGCGCACAAGGACAAGTAAGCCAGGATCGGCATTACTATACTACTTACGGCTTTTGTTCTTTGCATTATGGTTTTTCAGCAGCGATGAACCACAAAAAATGATGGTTTTCAGTTGGTACCACTGATATTTGCGGAATTTGAATTTTCTGCCTTTGCGCATGCGCACAAGGACAAGTAAGCCAGGATCGGCATTACTATACTACTTACGGTTTTTGTTTTTTGCATTATGGTTTTTCAGCAGCGATGAACCACAAAAAATGATGGTTTTCAGTTGGTACCACTGATATTTGCGGAATTTGAATTTTCTGCCTTTGCGCATGCGCACAAGGACAAGTAAGCCAGGATCGGCATTACTATACTACTTACGGCTTTTGTTCTTTGCATTATGGTTTTTCAGCAGCGATGAACCACAAAAAATGATGGTTTTCAGTTGGTACCACTGATATTTGCGGAATTTGAATTTTCTGCCTTTGCGCATGCGCACAAGGACAAGTAAGCCAGGATCGGCATTACTATACTACTTACGGCTTTTGTTCTTTGCATTATGGTTTTTCAGCAGCGATGAACCACAAAAAATGATGGTTTTCAGTTGGTACCACTGATATTTGCGGAATTTGAATTTTCTGCCTTTGCGCATGCGCACAAGGACAAGTAAGCCAGGATCGGCATTACTATACTACTTACGGCTTTTGTTCTTTGCATTATGGTTTT
>JAEDXX010000649.1:2500-17474 GCA_021725515.1 Epicauta chinensis
GGGGAGGGGGGGGAGAGGGGGGAGGGGGGGAGAGGGGAGGGGGGGGGGAGGGGGGGGGGAGAGGAGGGGGGGAGGGGGGGGGGAGAGGGGGGAGGGGGGGGAGGGGGGGGGGAGAGGGGGGGAGGGGGGGGAGGGGGGGGAGAGGGAGGGGGGGGGGAGGGGGGGGGAGGGGGGGAGGGGGGGGGAGGGGGAGGGGGGGGGAGGAGAGGGGAGGGGGGGGGGAGGGGGGGGAGAGGGGGGAGAGAGAGGGGGGGGAGGGGGAGGGGAGGGGGGAGAGAGGGGGAGAGGGGAGAGAGGGGGGGGGGAGAGGGGGGGGGGAGGGGGGGGGGAGAGGGGGGGGGGAGAGGGGGGGGGGAGGGGGGGGGGGGGGGGGAGGGGGGGGGGAGGGGGGGGAGAGGGGGGGGAGGGGGGGGGAGAGAGAGAGGGGGGGGGGAGGAGGGGGGGGGGAGGGGGGGGGGAGGGGGGAGGAGAGGGGAGGGGGGGGGGAGGGGGGGGGGAGGGGAGGGGGGGGAGAGGGGGGGGGAGGGGGGGAGGGGGGGAGGGGAGGGGAGGGGGGGGGGAGAGGGGGGGGGGAGGGGGGGGGGAGGGGGGGGGGAGGGGAGGGGGGGGAGGGGAGGAGGGGGGGGAGGGGGGGGAGAGAGAGAGGGGGGGGAGAGGGGGGGGGGAGGGGGAGGGGGGGGGGAGGGAGGGGGGGGGAGAGGGGGGGGGAGGGGGGGAGGGGGAGGGGGGAGGGGGGGGAGGGGGGGGGAGGGGGGGAGAGGGGGGGGAGGGGGGGGGGAGAGAGGAGAGGGGGGGGAGGGGAGGGGGGGAGGGGAGGGGGGGGGGAGGGGAGGAGGGGGGGAGAGAGGGGGGAGGGGGGAGGGGAGGGGGAGGGGGGGAGGGGGGAGAGGGGAGGGGGGGGGGAGGAGGGGGGGGGGAGGGGGAGGGGGGGGGGAGAGGGGGAGGAGAGGGGGGGGAGGGGGGGGGGAGGGGGGGGAGAGGGGGGAGGGGAGGGGGGGAGGGGAGGGGGGGGGGAGAGGGGGGGGGAGGAGGGGAGGGGAGGGGGGGGGGAGGAGGAGAGGGGGGGGGGAGGGGGAGGGGGGGGGAGGGGGGGGGGAGGGGAGGGGGAGGGGGGGGGGAGGGGAGGAGGGAGGGGGAGGGGAGGGGGGGAGAGAGAGGAGAGGGGGAGGGGAGAGGGGAGGGGGAGAGGGGGGGGAGGGGAGGGGGGGGGGAGGGGAGGGGGGGGGGAGGAGGGGGGGGGGAGGGGGAGAGAGGGGGGGGAGGGGGGGGAGGGGAGGGGGGGGGGAGAGGGGGGGGAGAGGGGAAGGGGAGAGAGAGGGGAGAGGGGAGAGGGAGACGGGGTAGAAGAGGTGAGGAGAGAGGAGTGTTGAGACTGGAGATGAGGTGACGAGAGTGGAGGGAGTGTGGGGAAGGTGAGGTTGGAGTAAGAGAGGAGGGGAGGAGATGAGGGAGTTGTAGTAGATCTTGGGAGGGAGTATCGGTGGGAGTGAAGTGCGCGAGGTGAAGTGTTTGTGATAGGGATGAGTTTAGAGTGATGGAGGGGTAGGTTTTGTTTATGAGGGTGGGAGTAGTAGTGAGTGAGGGAGAGGAAAAGGTTATGTGGTTTAATGTTGTTGGTGTGAGTTGTGGGAGGAGGAGTGATGGTGTTTGGGAGAGGGTGGTGTGAGGGATAAGTGTATGATAGGTGTGGTGATATGTTGGTGGAGTGTGTAGTCTTGTACGTGCTGTTAATAATAAGTTTTTGTATATTATTTATATATCATTTAATGTTTGATAATTTATATTTATGTTTAGTTTGTTGTTTTTGTGTTTTTATTAATTGTTGTTTAAGTTTTTGTGTAAGGATTTATATTGTAATTTTAGCTGTTTTGGATTTTGTTTTGTTTTTAATATGTATTTTGTTTATTTTATTTATTTTATTATTGTGTGTGTATTTTGTTTATTTGTATATTTTTTATATGTTTATTTTTAATTTTTATTTGTTTTTATAATTTTTGTATTTTATTTATTTTTTATTTTTTTATTTTATGTTTTTTATTTATTTTTTGTTATATTATTTTTTATTATATATTTTTATGTTTTTTAAATTTTTTTGTATTTTTTTATATTTATATTTATTTTTTATTATTTTTTTTTATTTTTTTTTATTTTTTATTTTTTTTTATATATATATTTTTTTTTATTTTTTTTATTTTATTTTTTTTTATATTTTATTTTTATTTATATTTTTTTTTATTTTTTATTTTTTTTATTTTTTTTTATTTTATTTTTTATTTTATTTTTTTTTATTTTTTTATTTTATTTTTTATTTTTATATTTTTATTTTTTTTATTTTTTTTTATATTTTATTTTATATTTTTATTTTTTATTTATTTTTTTGTTTATTTTTTATTATATTTTTTTTTGTTGTTGTATTGTTGTATTTTTTTTTTAAGTTTTTTATTAGTATTTATTTTTTTATTGTTTTTAGATTTATTTTTTATTTGTATTTTTATTTTTTTTTTTTTTTTTATGTTGTTACGTTATTTTTAATGTATGTTTATATTTTTATTATATTTTTTTTTGATATATTTTTACTTCTTATTATGGTTACTTACTTTTAGTTTTTTTTGGTAATTTTTATATGATTGTATTAATATTTTTTTTTTTTATTTGTATTTAATTTTTATTTTTTTGATATTATTTTTTTTTAATTTTGTTTTTTGTTTTTTGTTGTTATTTTATATGTTTTATTATATATATGTTTTGTTTTTTTTATTTTGTTTTGTTTTGTATTTTGTTTTGTGTTTTTGTTTTATTTTGTGTATTTTGTATTTTTTTTGTGTGTTGTGTTTTATTTTGTTTTTAGAGAGTGGCACCCACAGAACACTAAAAACCTGTTCTTTATTGATTTCAATATACAGGGTGACTAAATTAAATAAATATGAAGGATGAATTTCTTTACCGTCTACGAATAAATTTACTATACTCTGTCCAACAATTAAGTATAAAATTTCAAAGTACAGATGGGAAGTTATAGGCAACTTAATGTTTGAAAAGTTCCTAACTTTTACATGTTGACATGAAAGAAAAATTATATTATATTGTGGCACTCCTGTTTGAAGAAAACCCTACGCATTTGTATACATAATTTGGTAGTAAAATTTTTTCAATTAACCAAGAATTTCAATATTTTATATTTCTTTGGAGTTTGTAAAATTCTTTACGAATCAATTTTCAGTTTAACACAATAAAGAATCAAAATTTTTGGGGTCTCAATACAGGGACTATTTTTCGTTGCGTAGGTTAGCTGCATTTCTGTCATTTGAGATTTTATACTTAATTTTTGGATGGACTATACATGAGACAAATAAAATAGAAAGAGGAAATGGTAAATACTAGTCGTCTCAGAAATCTTATGATGTATCCAATATTAACAGGTACACTTGTGGGGCGTGTCAATTGATGTCTGCATTGTGTATGATTTTGTAAAAGAATGCTCCAAAAATTGCTTCAAGACCAATTGTAGCTTAGAATACGATAGTAGGCGATAGCGTCGAGTAAAATCTAACAAACGGTGGTCACTTCTCCATCCATATTGTGTGTTATTCCCCAATTATCGGTATATCCTTTTTTTTTTAAACAATTGTCTTTATTAATTTATCTAACAGATAACCGGCGACACTTTCTTCTTTATTGGTAGTAACAAAATTTATCTGATGATGCCTTTATCATTTGCCTATAGTGTAGAATGCATTTGCTTAGATTAGTAATTTTTGTCGGTGTTAGATTGGTAATCCAAAAAATTATAATTGCGTTACCCAGGGTAGGCAACCAATTTGACTTTAAATTTCGAGAATTTTTCAAAAAATGCAGCAGAAAATAGCGTTTTTGTAAGTAAGGAAATTAATATTATGTGAATTTAAACAATTTCCAATCAATCGAAATTATTAGAAGGCATTTAAATTGATAAATTTTCAATAATTTGGCAACACTCGCTAGAGTTATGCAACCAACAAAACATCAGCGCACGTGTGTTTGAAACGAACATAACCTCACCTTTTTAGTATCATGTTTTCTTATCGTTGATTTGTGGTAAGAATTTAAAATTTCAAAAAGAAAACCTACAAAAATCCCATAATTTTAATATTTTCTTGTAGAAATCAACAAAATGGAGTTTCTAATAAAGTATATAAACGAAAATCTGGATAATGAAGAGAATAAACCAGTTACAACAGCAACAGTTTTCGATTTATTTCAAAAGTCTGAAATCAAGCAATATTACATCCGTAATATTGACGATTATTGTAGGCTCTTGATTGAGGTGATTGACCAAATTGTTGAAAAGGACGAATTTGTATTGTTTCTAAACAATCAGAACTTATTTGGTAAAGTGTTGGTAGAAACTGATAAGTTTCGTGAAGAGTTCCTTAGTAAAATCCTAGAAGTTTTAATAGAAAACATGGCTAAATATGAGAACGATCTAAAAATATTTAAATCAATTTCGAATTTAGTCATAAAAGTACGTATAAATATCGCCAATTATTGATTGTTATAAATGTTGTAATTTCAGTGTATTTTCAACAAAAATATGCAATCTTTTGATTGTTATTTCAACCAACACCCTACAACACAGTGCACAGATGAACATACGTTGTGCAGGAACGTGTTAGAATTCCTGGAACGTAGCTATAGTAAAGAGATAGCAGCTTATAGCTTTAAAATTATTTATCAATCATTTTTTACATCATACCAGAATAATTTCAATTTAAATTATAAAATGTTGATTATTATTTTCAATTTAATCGGTTTTAATGTAAAGAATCACTTCAAAGTGAAGGGTTTCTTACGGGTGAAAATATCGAAATTGGATTTCAATCGAACATTAGAGATAACGAATCAATTATTTGATTGTTTGTCCGATTTAAAAATCGATAATAATCATAAAATCAATGATATAACAATTAACGATTTTATTACAAATATTTTAAAGAGTATAATACCGTTAACTCAAGATCCAAATAGTTATTGTTACGATATTATTGCAAAAATAATTGATATTATGCCATTAATAATCAGTACGCTAATCGATGATATAATTGTTTATATCGTAATAACGAATAATGCGGGGATTATTGAGAAGTATTGTCAGGTTCTTTCAAAAATCTTTGAATTACACTCAAAATTACACCGTTTTGATTTCTTTATATCACGATTAATACGTGTTTTACACGACAATTATTATAACGGTCGTCAATTGAATAAAACAATCTATGAATTCAATAATATCGTAATACAAATGAAAGAAATCTCTTATAATATCGACGAAATTCTACCAAAAGTTGTATTAGATTCATTTACCAATTGTCTAGTTACTAACTATAGTAAGGTAACTATGGCTGTAATAAGGACGATAATATTTCATTTCAATGAAGTCGTTGATGAGATGCAACAAAATTGTAAGAGTGTTTCGACTAACTTTCAAATTGAAATTAACTCTTTTTGGATTTGTAGATGATAAACCGTTAATTTACATTGAAGTGGTGACCACTCTATTGTGTCAGCTTCTGAATAGTGTACGTGTTGAACATACAACTAGTCTAGCTAATATTCAAAAACTCGACAATCATCTGAACGAATTAGGAGCAATTTTAAATAAATTCTACAACATTTTATTGAAGCGGGAACATGTAAGTATTACTAATTTAATACAGACAAATACAGGGTTTTAACGTCAAGACTTGTCTATGCCTAATGTGGAACATGTAATTGTGCTATACAGGTGTCCCAGCTAAGTGTTCTACCTCAAATATCTCGCTTGTTTGTGAATTGAAATGGAAAAGTATCTAAAGAAATTAGACTACAATGTCTATCAGACAAGTTCTAATTTTTTTTGAGCAGCAAATGAAAAGTTTTTAAAAAAATATTACATATTTTCATATCAAATTCATTGTAAATAATTGGTTTCTTAATATTTTCGTTTTCCAAAACAGCTAGAAAGAAAATAGTACGGGTCAATTGAAGTATAGACATTGAAGTGTAATTTCTTTAGATACTTTTCCATTTCAATTTACAAACAAACGAGATATTTGAGGTGGACCACTTAGCTGGGACAGCCCTGTATAAGCACGATTTTATTAGACACAAACAAGTCGGGAACTCAAAGGCGGTCCACGATTAGAATGTTTCGGTCAAAACAATTGGGTGCACAATAGCTGGAATTTATGGCCAAAGTGAATTCAGTGCTGTGAAAGAGCAGTTATTTCCAACCGTTTTTTTTTTCAATTGATTTAAGGAAATTTTCAATCCATTATGTAGATTCACAACGTGAGACAAAATCGAACCCGTATTTTTTTTAGAAAACTAACTGAAGGTTGAGATTTTGTGAGCAAAAGCGATAGAAACGTAAAGAAACAGATTTTAGCTAAGGTGGAAAAATGTTGAATAATTATGATATCAGTCTTATTTATGAACAGATCATAGAAAAACTGTACGATATGCAGCCTTATTTGGGTTTATAAAAGAACCCAAATAGCTAATTTATTAATATGGCTAACTTTCAGCGAATTGAATTTGCTATGAGTGCCATTATTTTTAAGACCAAAAATAATATTTTAAAATAAAAAAAAACCCTCTCGGATCAAAAGCAGTACTGGCATTGGATATCAATGTTTCTTTTTTTTCATTGCAGATTATGTTCTAGATTTTTTAAGATCCGTTCACAAATAAGAAAAATCTCACATTCAAACTTTTTACAAAATATTGCTCATAAAAGACAGTTAATTCTATTCTTGATAAGTTTTTGAAGTGGAACTTCTTTAGGTGCGGTAGGGTAGTAAATTTGTTCGGAAGCGTAACGAAAATGCGGGACCCCGTGAGGGGAAACCCTTCCCTCTACCAGACAGCTGAGAGGGAAGATTGGGGGCGTTCCCATAGCATAGCTTCTACTCGCGTTTTTCACTTTGATTTGATTTTAAAGGGTTTTCCGTTGCGTAATGAAAAACTGAATATTCCCATTAAAAAGCTGAGAATTTTTCCTACAAAAAACTACATTTTACCAATTTTGAAAAAGAAGTTTTTTGCCTTAAAAAAATTGATTAAAAAGTTGATTTTTTTTTCAAAATTTCAAAAATTCATATCTTTTTTCCATAGTAGAGAACGCCTCCACAAATTTTGAAAAAAATCGGCGAGGATCGCACCGTAAAAATGATTTTATTTGGTCGAATAACCCATTTATAATACTCCTATTAATTAATGCTGTTAAATTATACAGTTGCGATCAAACAATTTTGGACATCAAGGACATCTAATTAATAATAACAGTAATGCTGTCCGAAATTTTTTGATCGCAACTGTATATGAATATTGTTTTGAGATAAGTGAAATGCAGCAAAACACAACTGCAGTAAAAAATCGAGCCTTCAGGCAGCGACATAAAGAAAATAAACCAATAAACCAAAAAAAAAGAACTTCATCTCTAACCTAAGAAGTTTCACTTCTAACGCTTGGCGTTCCACGCACTTTCAATTTTGAGATAAGAGGCAGTTTAAATAAATTTGCCAGATCCTTTTGTAAATCAATCAAAATCAATTTTTGCAGTGTTTTTATTGCAATTTTCTTGAATTTGCTAGTCTACGGTTGTACTTAAACATAATCGACTCCAATCGTTGACAACCGTTAAGCCAAAATACTGCACTATCACTTTTGTTTACCATTATTGCAACAATTATTGTTGATATTTTTATAGAATCACACATTGATGAGAACTTTCTTGAATGTCTGCTACCATTGGGGTGAACTTCATATGATTCTAGTCTACTATTGGCCGGATGATCTAACACTAATTAAACAAAAACATAACGATTCTACTGCTTGTAATATTACATATTTACATCATTATTTGAGCAAACAACAATGGTGTTTAATATCGGAAAGGGTGAGGAATTTCGGTGAAAAACCATGTAAAGGAATTATGGTATGTGATTTCGTAAACATTTTTTGTTGTTGTGAAAAATATAAACTTTTCAATTTCAGTACAAATTGATGATACAAAAATTACGTGCAATGACCATATTTGATGATATTAACGATGATATAATCACACCAATTATTAAAGAATTATTCACAACAATTGATGAGGATACAGTTGATATAACAACAATGAAATTTGTTGTAAATCATTTGATCTGTAAATTACCACCGCAGACAATTACTGAAATATGTGAACAAATTTTAAATGATTTAATCAATAATAGAAATAATCATTTATTAAATCAACCACATATTTATGATAATCAATTGATTATAAATGGACTAATATACAATATATTTATAAAAATGAATAAATTATTGAAACAGAAACGTCGACATAATGATGAAACAATTAAAAAATCGTTATTAACGAAAATTATGAAAATTCCAATTGATGATTATCTATTTTCAAATCAAGAAGTCAATGAAATTCTACCAACAATCATACAATATTTCAATGAACATAAAAATGAACAATTATTGGATATCAAAATTGATGATGATAAGATTTTGAAATTGATCGAAATTTTCAGAAGACTACCAGTAGTTAGTTGCAATGAAGACAACAAAAAGATTGTATTTTTATTATTGTTAGCTTTATACAGTGATTTATGTTCGAGTAATTGCTCGGGCGAGTTGAAAATAGCATGCGAAACAGTGATAATTGGTAAGTCCCTCGATTCAGAAGGAAATTCCCAATTTTTATTGTTAATACAAAGGTACTCTAAAGATAACGAAAAGCATTGGGCTTGAGGGGAGGGTTGTAAAATTTTCAATGGGAAATATTTCAAGGAAGTCACTAAATTTAATCTTTTAATGAAAAAAAAATCCATTAACTGGTTAAATTTAATGATTAATGGAAATTATTTTCACTAAAACATTAAATTTAATGATTAATGGAAATATTTTTCATTAACCATTAAAATTAACCAGTTAATGGATTTTTTTTTTCATTAAAAAAGAAAAATTTAATGGTTAATGAAAATAATCCCTATTTTAAATTTTAAAGATTAAATTTGTTATTTTAATAAAGAATAATGCCGTTAACTACTAAATTTATATGTAAAATAGGGATTATTTTCATTAACCATTAATTTTTTTTAATGGAAAATATTTCTATTAATCATTAAATTTAATATTTTAATGAAAATAATTTTCATTAAGCATTAAAATTAACCAGTTAATGGAATTTTTCTTCAATAAAATATTAAATTTAGTGACTAATGGAAATGCTAATGCATTATGATATTTAATGCATTATTTACAACTCTGGTTGAGGCTCATCCTACGGAATTATTTTAATCAAAATGCCTTTTAATTATTTAAAAACTGAATAAAGAGGCATGGTGGAGGCAGTTTCTTTGCAACGCTATTAGTGGCGGAATTGAATTATTTAAAAATGTTGGCCTCTTTCAGTAAAATTTAAAAAAGGATTGATTACAGCGGAAGTTCAACCGCTATTGTCTCTTTTAAATTTGAGAATAGGCAGGGATAACAAGAATACACCTCCTTTAGCTCCAAGTAGATTACAAGTTACGGGACTTAAATGTAAATTATTGATATTTTCAGGTGTTGCCCAATGTTGTAAATTACCCATGGTTGAAATAGTCTCTTCAAATTTATTAGAAATAATTTTAACGAAATTTAATCGATTTGATGTTTTGTATGGTTATTTAATTGATAAAATCTATAAAAATCATCAATTCATTTCGGAAATTCAAACAGGTATTGATTATTTAATTGAAAATTTAAACGATGACAGACATTTGAAATGTACAATAATTACATTGGAGGCTATTAAGAAGGTAATTAATTTTTCTAATTATCTTTTGAACAATTATTTGAATTAATTGTTGAATTTTTTCAAGACAAAACGTAATCGATTAGAGAATAATATCAAATTATTGTGTACAACACAAGAGAATTTAATCTATAAAAAATTATTTAAAATATTGAGAAAACACGAAATTAATAATAATTTAATTAAACCGTACGAATTAGCATTGAAACATTTTATGAAAGATGATGAGAAATTAACAATATTACAAACACGTTTAGATGAATTCATGGAGTTTGTTTTCAATAATTACAATAACGATAATTTCGATTTGTTTACTACAATATTAAACAACAAATCAACAATAAATTATGGAGAAGATTTAATTTTAAAAATATGGAATTATCTACAAAATATTGAAATTAATGATAATTTTAATGAATGTACACAATTAATGTCATTGATTGTAATGCAAATATCTGATGAGAAATTTTCACAAATTATCAAAGATTTATTCGAACTTACGGTAGGTTTCTTTATTTTATTTTTTTTTATATTGTTAATTATTTAAATATTATTTCATAGATAAATTCCATCGATAGTGGCGATTTTGATAGTGTCTTTAAATTATTAGAAATCTGGATAAGTATCGTTAAATGTAATCTTAGTTTGAAGAGAACAGCCAAACTCCATGAAGAATTTGAAAAATTACTACATAGTCTTATCACAGCTATTAAAACAGTCGATTATAAGGAAGATATTTTCGATGAATTAACGAAACTAGTTATTACAACAATACAAACGAAACGAGTAAGTATTCACGGCAATAGTTGTCCTTCGAACATTTTAAATAAAACGTTTATAAATTGTTGAATTTTCTATTGATTTTGAGGCAGTAACTTTCGACCTGTCGTAAAGACAGTTTGTCCCATCTTCTGTGGAATAAATATCCAAAAACTGTTAGAATTGGAAAACTGCATTTAAATAGAACGAAAATATTGCATTTCCCCATTTAATCAGTTCTATTATAGTTTCTATATTGTAGTTTAACACGATAATGTCTCTATTTATTATTATTTTGTTATAGTTAACTTTAACATCAGACATAATGGATTCCTTCTTCGTTTATACAACTGTATTGATCACGACATCAAACCAATCGAATTGTATCCATTTATTTAATCTATCAATTTCAATAATTGATAATTTATTAATTCACCGTAGTGCATTAATAATGGATCGTTTATCAGTATATTTACTACAATATCGATTATTATTAAAACATTTATGTATATATTCAACTGATACAATTAACGAACAAGATTTTATTAATCAATTGGCAAATTGTTGCCTGAAATTAGAGAAATTAACGAGAACTCTAATAACACATCCGAAAGATATGGCAAGGATTACGCCGTATTTAATTGCCGATATTTTAGGGCAATACGAATTAAGATCCATTCATTCACAAATAAAGGTTTGTTATTAGGATTATTTTAATCAATAATTGGAATTAATAATTTTTCTGTTATAGTTGCATTTGGATAATTGCCTGTATGTATTGATATCGTTATGTGATCAACATGCTATCCAATTTTTGATGACATTCTTGAGTAATGCATCTACTGAAATTTTCAAATTGATGTACAAGAATTATAAGAAATATTATCAATTTAAGGGTAAAATATAAATATTTAACATTTTTTATATATCTGTGGAATTTTATGTGTATTTGTGTTTATTTTGTTTTGATAAGAAGAAACAATAAAAATGCCATCTGAATGAGATTTATATGTTTGTTTGTGTACCCATTATTGCCGGAATAGCAAACAGACTAAAATCAATAAAATATTTGGGATTGTAAGTTCGTGAATCTCACGATATAAATCGACCAACTCGGTGGAGATTGTACGAGATTTACCTACGCAAGTCGATCCTGGGTTCCGCATGATCCTTTTAAAGCTTCATAAGATAACGATTATTTGCAAGGTTAAAATTGGAAAAGTGTAAGTTGAATAAGATGATCTGCCCCCAAACAAAAAATAAAACTTCAAAATGTGTGTGAAATCAGCTACTGTGAGGTAACGAGATCCGGCAAAAAAAGCTTCCCGTTTTATCTTTACCTATCTAATATACATCCGGATATAGAGGTACTAGGCCAGATACCGAATAGCTGGATCCCCATTTCATTTCTTATCAAAAAACAAGGTACTTTAGGACCAAAAAGATTTAGAAAAGCTACAAAAAATATCAACTGGGCGGGTTGTTCTAGGAGCCTTAAAACTTCTACAAATACAAACATTGACGAAGAAGTCGAAACCAAATTAACTGAGTCATACCTGCCTACTCTTAAACATAAGTCATATAAGTCGCGACTTATATGATTGATTCTCGGCGGCCGCCTACCTGTTTTGAGTGACAACAAAACGAATATTACGTTAAATCCGTGACGTAATTATTATCGCTCAAATCTTTGCCTACGGGACTATAAACTTTTGTATTGACAAACAGATAAATTGTCAGTCACAAGGTCCTAATAGAGCTAAATTGTCGCACATTATAAAATATAAGTAGCAATCCTCTTAGTCTTTAGATAAATTCAAAATAAAGGGACTACCTATATAGTTAGTCACTCTTTCTTGATGCTCAAAGCCAGGGACGTACTGGCCATAAGAATGATTGGACAACCGCCCGATTTGGTTCTTGGGAGTCTTTTTTTCAGTTAAACATGGATATTCTAGGTGGAATTCAGCTGTAAAACTTGTTTTTATGTTTCTTATTCAGGATCGCCCAAGATTTTTTGGCGCTGCAGGCAATCATTATCATTATCCATCAAAATTTATAGTAGAATTGTAATAGCTGTACCCTTTTAAAAAATGGCAATGTCGCAATTAAACTGACAATGTCGCGATTAACTGACTATCGGATGTCAGCTGCATTCAAGGTACTGAAATTTGATCGCCCTTTTTAACCCCGTTATAGGGTGAATTTTCAAAAATCCTTTCTTGATGAGCACGTACATCATGAAAATATTATATGTACCAAATTTAAAGTCTATCGGACGGATAGTTTCGGAGATATCGTTATGAGTGAGTCAGTGAGTGAGTGGTAAATCTATTTTCTATATGTATAGAGATACACGTATGGGACACCGTTGAGAAATAAAAGCAGACTTACGGCTTGGTTCCAGTTGATAACCGCATAACTGTAACAAAAATTGAAAGAAAAACTATTAGTATTAAAAAAATTTGGCGGGAAGTTAAAAAAAACAATTATTTGAAAATTTACCATTAGTATGGGAATCCTGTAGTCGTTCGGCATGGAATGTCTGTTTTTCCATTAAAGGCATTGACACCTTCATCAACACTAGCACTAGACACAATAAATTATTGATTAACAAAAAAGATCACAATTTTTCGAAACAACATTAACACTTCGAATACGAAGACTGGAACACAACTGAACAAGAACAAACAAATATAAAAAGGGTGTTAAGTAATTGTCTTTTGTTCAATTCTTATCAATAACGTACATATGCGATTAATCTTATCTTCACAATAACAAAACAAGGTGGAAAACTATCGAAAATATCTCTTGTCAATAAAAGGCAATTGGAAACTTAGAAAAATCTTCCAGATTTGAAAAATTCCAAGTAGTCAGAATTCAGTCGTTCTTATCCTAAATTTTTGACTGAGGGAATTTTCCAAAAACTGAAGCCCTTTTACGATCTACGAGATATGAAGATCTGATAAAAATTTGATCAAGTGTTTATCCCTGAACTTGAAACCTTTCCACATTCAATTGCACTAAATAAATAACTCATTTAGAAATAATATTTGCCTAATGAATGAAATCTGTATTCAGCAGCAATTCCAAAGAGTTCTGTGATAGTACCACAATCCCATATTTTTTTTAATTAATAAACAGTATCCTTAACAAAATTTTACATATAAAGACGTACTTAAGAGTGTCATGCCTAAAATTATACCGTTCCAGGCAGCTGCCTGTTTTGATGTGGTTTCTCACCGACCCTGTCTTTATCTTATTTATTTTGCAGGGCCGGGCCGGATCGGCCGGTGTCTTGTAAAATTAATTTTATATTGAAATTTGAAGTAAACTGTTGGAAACAGAGTTTCGTACTGTTTCAAATGCAGTACATACAGTAGGGCAGTGTTTCCCAAAGTGTGGTACGCGTACCCCCTGGGGTACGCGAAAAGTTTGAAGGGGTACATGTGGTTCCGGGTTTTTGCTGCGCCTGGTGCAACGAGCGACTTATTATTATCACTATCATTATTAAACTATATGCATTTTTTTGACGAGGGTACATAGTGTTACGAAAATTATAGAAGGGGTACACATATGTCGAAAGTTTGGGAAACACTGCAGTAGGGCAAAGCATGTAGGTTAGACTGTATCAGAAAAATCGACTTTTTTTTCAAAAGGCACCCTGCAAATATTGTTCAGGATGTCGAAAAAGTGGGCCTGGGAAAGTATCAGCTCTTAATTTTAACATTAACAGGTGCCTCATCGCGATTTTCAATTTTCCATTTGATTAACATGGGAAAAAGATTCTCTTGCACTTTGGAATTTTATAGCTCACGTTGGGAACCATATTTCGAAATGACTGAACCTCGCTCTTATACAAAATTTACCGCTCTACAAAAAAGGTCTCTTACAATTTTTTGATATATTTATTTCTTCGAAAGTTATTCAAGGTTAATGGTAATTTTTTTAATTTTTCCAATTTTTGGAAGCAACCATCAACTTTATGGGAAAATTTTATGAACATTTTTGTAGAGAATTTTATTCTCTATAACTTATCTCTATAAAAGCTTTTGATATTTTTTACAGGTCGTAAGTTATTTGCAATTAACTGATTTTCTTTTATTCTAGTAATTTCTATAAATATTTTCGCATTGATAACTATTCAATACTGTGAGTGAAATAACTTTCGACCTGTGAAGAATATCAAAAACTTTTAAAAAGATAAGTTGTAGAAAATAAAATTCTCTACAAAAAATGTTCTATAAAATTTTTCCATAAAGTTGATGGTTCTGTCAAAGAACTGGAAAAATGTAAAAATTTACTGTTAATCCAACTTTAACCTTGAATAACTTTTGAAAGACTAAATATATCAAAAAATTGTAAGAGACCTTTATTGTAGAGCGTTAAATTTTCTATAAGAAT
>JAEDXX010000650.1:0-17437 GCA_021725515.1 Epicauta chinensis
ACTTGTTTGACCCTGTCAAAAAAACATTAAAGAAATATTCTAGAATCCAATTGATTACAATGATACTCTTGTAATTGTTGTAGTGTCTTATTCAAATTGGCCGATAACGATTCATTGTGTTCCTCAGCAGAGACTAATTGTTGTTTGGTTAATTGCAAATCTCGTTGGACCTTACTTAATTGCTGTTCTAATTCAATAATTCTTTCCGTTTTCGTATTATTATCATCATCCACAGTTTCGATTTCGGATAATGTCGATAAATCAAAAATTGGATTCTGACTTGTTTCCAAACTTGGTCGAGATGTTGACTGTCTGTTTGAGAAACTATCCACAACCCTAAACAAAATATTAAGAGTGATATTTTATCGTCATTCAATTTATAGAAATTAAATAAATGCTAATACTCGTTGTTTGTCGAATTTTTCAGTTTATTAGACCATTCATTCAGTGCTGTATAGAATACGTCTTGTGTTATATTCGAATCAGATTCGTTCGGATCGAGTTTTTTATGTAGATCGGCAAGTTCTGATAAATTATCAGTGAAATACGGTTTAACGAATTCAATCAATTTCGAAACAGGTACAGAATTTGTTTGATCGGGATCACATAATCGATAGATATATTGTACAATATTTTTCAATGTTTCATCTACAAATAATAAGACAAAATAATAATACTATAATTTTTATAATATAGGAATACAAACCAGGTTGATTATTATCACAAATTTTATCCATTTTTGCATTCCGTTCTTATCAAAAACGTTGAGAGATATGCTGACTTTTTACTTACTTATTTTACACTTACAATAGGACTTAAAACGAACAATTTTGAACAATTAAATATATTCAATTGCACGACAATTATTAATTACGTTTTTACTTTTGAAAGTCATAGAAAATTTCAAATTCATTCAACATTTCTAGCTAATTATTACGTACATGCGCATAGAGGAAATGTACAACCACAGAACACTAAATATAGGAGCCTAGCTGGCGCTTTGACAAACAACTAGATAATTATTCCATATGTCACTAGATGGCGCTCTCGCAAATTATTGTGACAGCCATAAATGGCGCGTAATTTAATTTAATTGATTAAAATTCTAATCTAATCTAAAAATCACAAAGGCACGGGAATATAATGACGGTATTTTTTGTATAATTTATTAAAGCTGTTTTAAACTTCCTATCTGTTTCGAATAACACTAGTAAAATTTACAAGTTGGCAATAGAAGAACGTGCATTTTTCCTTATGCTGTCGAAGTAAATGCGATCATCCTAAATTTGGCGCAAAATTTGATGAATAAATTTAGAATTCCTGTACTGTATACTACAATAGCGCCAAAATATGCTATTAAACATAATTTTTGTAATTTAATAAAGCTGCTTTAAGTTTTTTACCCCGATTTAATAACGTTGCATTAGAGCAACTACTTTTGTTTGCATTATAATTTATTGATTTATTCGAACATTTGCTATAAAATTAGAAACAAATCCAAATTTGCCGCACAATTCACAGCGCTCTGCTTATACGGTGACAAGACCAGTCAACTAAAATTTAAGTTGGTATTGGGGTATGGATTGGCAACAGTGATAGTTACAAAGGCGCGAAAATACGATTTTAATGATATTTTCATAATTTAGTATTTTCAAACGTTTTATTTTAATTATACGTGAATCTGTATAGCGGATTGAATTGTTTATTTTTTGCAATACTAGCTGGCTTAATAATGTGTAATTATCATACTTAAAACGAACGTCAAAATTTCCTAACCTCAATTATTGGAAATATTTAAAATTCTAATTTAATGTTGTTTACACGTAAATTGAACTTTGTGTCAATTGTTAATGTTCTCAAAATGACACAGCGTTTTACATCTAATTATGAAGAATTCAAGAAGATCATCGATAAATCTAAAAACATTGTTGCATTAACTGGTGCTGGTATATCTGCGGAATCTGGTATTCCAGTATTTCGTGGTGCTGGTGGTTTATGGCGAACATATAATGCTACTGATTTGGCAAGCCCTACTGCTTTCAAAGCAAATCCCGCATTGGTCTGGGAATTTTATCATTACAGAAGAGAGGTAGCATTTAAAGCGCAACCAAATAATGTAATAACAAATTATTTGAACTGTTTAAAATGAATTAATTTTTAAATGTTACAGGCACATATTGCTTTAGTAAAATACGAACAAATTTGTAGAGAACAAGGGCGAAAATTGACTGTGATAACACAAAATGTTGATGGATTACATCGACGTGCCGGTTCACAAGATGTTATAGAATTACATGGTAGTTTAGATAAAGTGATTTGTACGAAATGTAAACAAATCGAAACGAACGTTGATAGTCCAATTTGCGAGGCTTTACGTGGCCGAGGAACCCCCGACAGTTTAGCGAATAATTTACCAATCATTAAAGTAGAAGATTTACCACATTGCAAGAGTTGTAAAGGTCTCCTGCGACCATATATCGTTTGGTTTGGCGAAAATCTCGACCGTGACGTTCTCAACCGATCCAGTAAGATAAGAAATATACAGCCTGTCCCAGCTAAGTGTCCCACCTCAAATATTTCGTTTGTGAATTGAAATGGAAAAGTATCTAAAGATATTAGACTACAATGTCGATACTTAAATTGACCGACACGATGTTTTTTAGCTATTTTGAAAATGCCAAAACGTCCTATAAGGTCTCAAAAATTGCTCAATATTAGGAAACCAATTACATGCAACGAATACTGCGAATGAATTTGATATGAAAATAATATTTTTCTTTTAAAAACTTCTTACTTGCTGCTCAAAAATTAATTAGGCCGTTTCTGGGATCAATTACCTATTCATTGAGAAAAAAGCCTACATCAAAATTAAATATTAGGAAACTAATCATGTGCAATGAATATCGTTAATGGTGGAGGCGCCGGGCGAATCGCACTTTCTCATATTTTTTTTGAGTAGCAAATGAACAATTTATAGGAGAAAAAAAGAATTGATTCCAGGTGATTGTTTTCCTCATATTGTCGAGCCCTTATACGATATTTTGGCATTTCCAATACAGCTAGAAAGAAAATCGTATCGGTCAACTGAAGTAAAGGCATTGTAGTCTAATTTCTTTAAATACTTTTCCATTTCAATTGACAAACAAACGAGATATTTGAGGTGGAACACTTAGCTGGGACACGCTGTATATTAAATAAAAACAGGTTCTTCTAAAATCATATTTTTTAAAGGAATTTTAATTGAAACCTGTGATTTATGTCTTGTTATTGGAACATCTTCAGTTGTTTATCCAGCTGCAATGTTCGCACCAACTGTTGTGGAACGTGGAAAACCAGTTGCTGAATTCAACTTAAATCCAGAGCCGTTTGATGAAGGGTTCAATTTCCATTTTCCGGGACCTTGTGGAACTACACTTCCAAAAGCACTAGGAATTTCTGTTTAATTTTTAGTTTTGTTTTTGTTCAAAATTGCTAAATGCATAAATTTATCGATTAATTTGATTTATAAATGTTTAATTCGTTAAATAAAAGAACATACATATAATTTAAAAGACTTAAACAAGAAAATACTGTAATTTTTCTTTATAAAAATAACTCGATTTTGGTGCCTCCTTTTAAAAATAATGTGGGCATTTTTATGGACAGATTTATTTTGTTTTAAATATCCCAACTGAATAGATGATGTTTGACCAACATATCTCGCACACCATCTTTTAATGGTTGATTATTTGTTTCTTTCCTTACGGGTAACTCCCAGTCAGGATTTAAATTAAATGATAATTGTGATAAAATTCGTAAATCACATTTGATTTGAACCCAACCGGGACTGTAAACAAACGACCATGGATGATACCATTTTTGCACAACTTCACTACATGAACACAAAACTTCTAACCATAAATGTAACACTTGTTCATTCAATCCCATACAAATCAATGAGCGCAATTTAACATCCATTTGAACATGAGCGTTATCGTGTGATAGATTTATAGCTTGTACACAACGATATAATAGCTACAAAACAAAACAATTAAATACGGAAATGAATGATTCGATATAAATAGTACTTCTTCCGGTGTAAGTACTTTACCGTCTTCATCTAATCTGTAAGTTTTACAAAGGACTAATCGACTATAAACAGAATTAAAGTCTTTTTCAACCTCTTTAGTAGCAGCTTCTTCAATAAAGAGCCATGGGTGACATGGTCCACCTTAAATTAATTTCTATTATACTCACAATAATTGAATGATTGTTAAACGAACCTAGAAAACTGGGTCGTTTCATGCCATGTTCAAAAACTTGTTTTAACACTGGACATAAAGTACCCCTAACTAAATCTGTAACCGTTTCTGAAATACTGTCATCACCAGCACTACTATACTGTTTACTTCGTTCATCTAATAACTGTACAAATTTAGCTGGAAACCAACCTCTTAAACCGTTCAATTCACCTATCCAACAATGCTCATCTTTTTGATTAATAATTGTAATTATATCATTTTTTCGGAAACCCAATTCATCATCATCGTGTCGTTCAAAGTCTAAAAATAGTTATTTATCGATTTTGAGCCCTGTTGTTTTTCTTATACAGGGTCGCTAGTTAGTATGGATACAGCTTAATATTTTTAAAACGGTTTATCAAAACTTATTGAAATTTGGAATATGGATAGAAGTATTTAAATTCTATTATCTGAGATTTTTTCGAATTTTATATCTTCATTTGTTTTTCAGAAACAAGGCTAACTTGATTTTTTTTAAATAGGGGGGTCAAATTTAACATTCCTGAAAAGAATATTTTTTTCTGAGTTCAGTGATGTGACACATGTCTACCTTAATTTGCAATAAAATCTATAAAAAATGATATATAAAAGAAATTTAAAATAATTTATAATAGAAATTTTTTTAAAAATTCAGACAAGGTGGCTTTGACTCCTTCTTATATCGTCAGATGTACACGTTCTTGGGACTTTTATTTCTCTTAGTTGACGGCTATTGGGAGATCCACAGCTGTCCATATTTAGAAAAAACACGCTGTATATAGACTGCTAGACCCCTATATTTACAATGCTATAGAAATGAAGCCTGATATGCTCTGATGCTGTCTATATAGCCTATCTGCAATCTTTGCATGGGTCGACTATAAGGTTTCTAAGTAAATCTCGACGGATATTCAATTTGGCTACACCGTACCCGGCTTCACTTCAAGCTTTCGTCTAACAGTCTATTTCTTTTCCATTGGTTTGGTGCTGTCAACGATAAACGATTGTTTAGTGTATTACCTAATAGAGCTTTGGCTCTTCGTTTTCGATTTTTCGAAACATTTATATAATTCGCATGGTCAGCAGCATGACTTTCCATTGAGTAATCAGCAACTAAAGAGATTTCTGTAATTAATTTTGGATCGACTTGTAAAAAATGCCTAGCAATCTAGAAAATAAAAATCGAATATTATTTGAATTAAAAATAAATTCGATCAACCTGTAAAATAGCTTCTCTTAAATCGACTAAAATTTCGGTTTGTTTTATATTTTTACATTTAATGTCATCTTCTGTATTTTCATTAAATAATAATAATTGTATAACGGATTTGGTCTTTTTAATTTGCCGTCGAGCCAAATGTTGTTTTGGTAAATTTGGTGCTGCTTCTGGATTACCAACTAATGTACCTTGATCAGCCATTAAATAAGCTAAATGACGTCTTCTATACGTTTCAATCATGACTTCATTTAACGAATTTGTTAATTGTTGTGACACCTATTTTAATGAATAATCTTAAGAATGAAAACTGAGTTTTCTATCATGTACTGTTATTGAGTTGCGCACTGTTGACTTTTTATTTAATTTTTATCTTTTAAATATTTTAGGAAAAAAATTCTGCATTGGATTGGAATAATACATATAGCTTGATATAGTTATTATCAAAAATGCGGGAGTTACTTTGAAAATTTCGATTTCGCAAGTAGTGATTACAAACATTATATTTGAAAGGACTTTAAAGTGCTATGAAACAAAGATTACCTAGTGCAAAATAGGAAAACAAAAGAATAAATAAATAGCAACCAATAGTTATTTATTGTATGTACAAGGTAGTAAAGTCATACTTTATCCACAGGTGGAAGTTTAGCTCACGAGGCCGGAGTCCGAGTGAGCCAAATCCGCGACTGGATAAAGGTACTTTACCACCGTGTGCAGTACAAGATTTTTCCAATACTTGCCCTTAAAACTCTTTTTAATTTATTTTATTTTTTTTTTAATTTTCTAATAAGTTATGACATTAATTATTCATACAGTTATCAATGATTGTTGGTTGCTATTGGATCTCTCTAAACAACTAGCAATTGGTTTTGTTTATTTGCTGTTGGTTGCTCGATGGTAAAATGTTTACTTTACCATTGAGTTTTTAGTCGATAAAATAGAGCTTTAACTGTAAGTATTGGTAAACACCAATTGTTTCATGGCACTCTAAAGTCCTTTCGAATATAATTTTTGTAACCACTACTTGCGAAATCGAAATTTTCAAAATAACTATAACAAACTATAGTTTAGAGGGGGGGGGGGGTCAAAACCGGGTATTTGAGAAAATATTTAGCTTTCAGGGGTTTAAATATTCTGAATCTTCCTTTTTTTTAAATGGAATTAAAGTAGATAAATCAAATTTCAGCTGCCATAACTTTTTTTGCGGGCAAAAAGTAAAATATTTTTTTTTATAATAAAATTCAAAATTTTTCGAAATTCATTTTATCACATGAGATAACGTAAAATAATGTTAGAACCAACTTTTGAGCACTTAAGAGACATTTAAAGAAACAAAATTTTTGGGATACCCCATTAAAAACAATGAAAAGAAATGAAGTTTTTTGATACCCTACGGGATGTGAGGCATCTTTGAAACCGCGAAAAAATGAAAAACCGGAAATAAGTCGGAAACAAAAGAACATAGCAAAAAGCTAATTACAGCATTTGCGTAGTCTCGAAAAAATAGGACGGGAATACTATGGAAACGTTCAAGTATTACGTAGCATTATTACCAGGGGCGTGGTGTTAAGTCAAGCGTTATTAGTGTGTTTTGCTGCGAGGGGTGTTATGGGAAAGAGGTCCCAAAAATGTTACGATACGTTATGATAGGGAAGGGAGGGCGAAAATTTTTCAAAAAAAAACATTACGTAATATTTGAGCGTTCCCTATCCGCTATTTTGTACGAGTTCTCCTTAAAAGAGATACCCTGCAGAACCATGGAGAATGGGCCACTCTGTACAAGTCAATAACAGTACGTTGTACAGTACAACAGGATGACGCTCAATATAATTACCTCAAATAGTTTCTCAACATCATCTATATCGCCTGGTATATCCGATAGAGCGTTAAAAATTTGAGCTGAATTTTCTAAATTCTTCAATTGTGATTCTTTCATTTTTAACATACTTAAAGTAACTTGAAATAATACAATTGAACCTTCAAAAAAAAATAAATCCCATATTCTCAATAATATTTTCATATGGACAGCACTTGCGAATAATGTTAAAAACCAATTCATTGTTATTAAAGATAATTCAATATCGTGATTCTTCAATGTTTCATCAAGATCACCAAGAAAATTCGTTATCAATGTACGTAGAACACGTTGGTCCGCCTGAATTCCTGTTAAGGAAACGTTTGCAACGATTTATGCCGAAACGGTTGTTGTTACCTAAGAGTGTTGAGCTGTAGTACGATGCCGGTAGAAGGTCTTCAACAATCGTCACCATTATCCAAAAAGCGTCTTCTTCTTCTAAGAGAAGTAATAAAGAAGCTGCTATAGTGCCTGTACCTGGACAATAACTAAATTTCCAATGTAATTTCAATAAAATAATATAAATTATAAAATTATACCCAATATCTGGATAAAGCCAAGCAATCCCTCGTAAGATTCTTCTCAATCGTGGTATTCCAGTACTATTAATATGACTAAAACAAGCGTTTGTTGGCATCGTATGTAAGAGATCTTTTTCGATTTGTTTTGAGGTCATCAATGAATCACTACTGGACATTTTCACAATATCTTTATAACTCAATTCTGATTGATGTTTTTTCTCTAATGCTCCCGACATTCTCATCCACATTTGTGGTCGTAATGAATGCGGTATTCCGGATTGTACCATTGACCGTAGTTTATCAGTTTTCGGTAAACTTACTTCAACTTTATCCCATGTTAAATCCGATACTTCTTTATTATGAGAGAATTCCAAATGTGCTATCCATTGTAAACTAGAAATTTACGATTAAAAATTGTAAATAATATAGATTTGTATATCTATACCGATCTTGGGGATCTTCAACAAACGGAATACCAAGTAATTTATTAGAACTTTGCTCTGGACCGTCCTCTTCATCGACACGAAAACCGAATTCATCAAAACTGAAAAAAATATTATTTTATTAATAAACAATTGAATACATGTAAACTTTTAACATACCGATATTCTGGTTGTGAATTTGGATCATCTGGTACTACTGTTAATTTAGCCATTATATCTTGAGGCCACATACTAGGTGTTAAAGCTGAAAATGGTCCACCTGGACTTGGTGTTAATAAATCATCAATATTTAAACCTTCTGAAAAATTCTCAATGAACAATTCATCATCATCTTCTGACATTGCTAATTCTAGTTCACGTTTCTATAAAATTAAAGAAATTCATTAAACATATTGATAACAAAATTGATAACACCTACATTATGGCCTTCTTTATCGACATAACCAACATGATCACGATTACTAAATATAGATTTAGCGATATCCATTTTTATTTTCTATGTAAGAATGTAATTTTATATAAAAAAACGTAATATGTTCACCGAAATATTTATTTGTATTGTAGCAAAATTCAATTAGTATCTACCATATTTGTCACATTCGATATATGCAGTATTGCCAACCACTGAAAACTAAAGTCACCAAACTATCTACTCTATCATATATACAATGGGGGCAAACCGAACAAGTACATATGAGGAATTGGGTACTTGACTAATTTTGGGAAATTGTTTTAAACTCTTCACAAGGTTGTAAAATGTTGTAGGATTTTTTTCTTTTTCAAAAACGATGATCATCACGCTCATAATAGTGATTTGAAATTCAAACCCAAAAAAATACCGCCAAAACGGGAGTTGAAAGTCATGACGTAATTACTGTCCACAAATCTGTGCGTGACTACCGCGCAGTGCTTGAATGCCGTCTAGAGCGTGAATGCCGCGCAGCGCGTGCGTGCGTTGAGCATCAGTGACTGTTGTCATATGGTTACCATGTGTTTGGTAGGAAGTGAAAACTCCATGTTAAATGTTGGCAACAGCCGCCATCTTGTTTGGGGTGGCACGCGCTATAGACCTTTTCACCGTGTGATGTGCGCAAGCGCAGTCGCCATATTGAATTAGCGGTAATTCAAAAGTTTCGTACAGTTTTGATCAACAATGTATGTAAAAGCAATATTATCTGTACAAACAAATCATTTATTTGAGAAAATCATGGATGGTGTTTCACTGATTGATAACTTTGTGAAAGCACATAATTGTGAATAATTAAAAAGGTGGTTGAAATGTCATAGACGTCCACAAAAAGGGGAAAAAGGTGACCTAATTGAGAGTAAGGTATACCAGTAATTATGTATTATAAAAAAAATAAAAACAAATCATAATTATAATTATATTCCAATTAAAAAGTAAATCAAAAATTGATAAAATAATATGTATTCCCTTTAAATGATGATTTATACCGTGTATCACTCTTACATCCTCCATAAGAACACTGTCTCGTTGTTCCTTTTTGTAGAGATAACATTATTATAATCGACCGAAAAGATTTATTTTCCAATTAATACACTTATTTCTTTATTTTTTCTTACTTTGTATTGAATAAATATAATTTATTTAATATTTTTTGACTTTAATTATTCATGCACGGGAATTTTAACGTGTTTATTTCGAAAAACTGTACGAAAAAGATGGCTGAATCTGACGCATGCGCACAAAAAAATTTTATGATGAAAAGGTCTATTCTTCTTAGATAAGCCATCTGAGCATTCGAGACAGTAACTACGTCACATACCGTTTCTGATCACATGACTTTTCGTTTGAAAACTTGACTTTTTAATTAATTAATTTTAATAAAAATTGACTATTATCAGATAAAAAAAGACTTATATCATAATTTTTATCGCATTTGCTAATATTTAATATGCCACACATATTGTTTTTCCGTTACTGTCAAGTACCCAATTCAGTTACTGCTCGCCAGGGTCAGATCAGCAGTTGCACCTTCGTCCAGGTTATACACAACAGCAATGACAAAAAAAGGCCCACAAAAAAAACACATTTCTATAAAAACATCAGAAGTCCCAATTTATCCATGCTGCTAGCTGACAAGTTTTCTGAATGAGTCCTAAAAAACAGTGCCGGCCCGAGGAAAGGGCCACGGGGGCATCAATATTATTTAGATAAAGAAAAAGGCGCATGAAACTCTTGTTTGCCCCGATACGAGTGGAACTGCAACTTCAACATAAGGCCTGAATTCAACAATCACACTTAACATCACTTTAAGCCTTCTTAAGTTTGTGTATAAATTTTCATCGTTGGCAATTTATCGTTGGTTGTGCTTCTTTCCACACCACCTAGGAGGTAAAGCACAAGGTGCGTTTTTTTTTATAGTGGTATCCCCTAGAGGCCTAGTCCACTTTGGTGTTAGTACAAACAATCACAACACTTAAACCTTATTAGCAACTTGCTAGCTAGTAATTGTTTCAAGAGACAATATAAGTAGGAATTGTTCGAATGTCAAAAAAACAAAAATGCCCGAATTTTAGCCCTACACCAAATAAAACATTTCAGTTAACACTTAGAAAAATTTATGAAAAAATGTTCTGAAATAGAAGTCATTGTAAATTGTTGATTAAAAAATACCCTGAAACAGAAAATGTTCACAAATTATTATGCAAATAGAATTGATAAAAACTTCTGAAAAAATGTGCTGAAATAGTCATTCTAAATTATTAAACAAATAATATAAAACATTTCATTCAAAGTCAAAAAAATATGACACAAAAATTTATGAAAAAATATGTTCTGAAATAGAAGTCATTGTAAATTGTTGGTTAAAACATATCCTGAAACAAAGATTTTTCACAAATTATTAAACAAATACTATAAAACATTACAGTTAAAGTTAAAAAAATAAAACGCAAAATTTATGAAAAAATGTGATGAAATGAAAGTAATTGTAAATTGTTGGTTAAAAAATATCCTGAAACAGAGATTTATCACAAATTATTAAACAAAATATTAAAGTATTTCAGTTGATTAAAATCGAGAACTTACAAAAACTTCTGAAAAAATGTGCAAAAATAGTAATCGTAAAATTTTGATTAAAAAATATTCTGAAAGATATTTTTTATAGACTTTTGAATAAAACGGAAATCATGATAAAAATTTGAAAGATATCCTGAAAGAAAATTTTCACAAATTACTGGACAAATAAATGAGAACATTTTTGCATTATTGTGCGAATAGTTCAAATCCACAGATAAAAGTATTTATTAAATTACATGTGAACCGATTTCAACCTTGCAGGGCCCTGTACAAGACAGAGACCGGTTCTCACATGTAATTTAATACGTCATTTCAACCGTGGATTTGAACTTCGCCTTTTTAGTTACCGTAATTACCAAAAATTACCTGAAATAAAAGATTTTAAATTCGATCGTGTTGAAAATCAAAGAGGTGTCCTGAAACAGAAACGTTTCACAAATTAGTAAACATACGAATGAGAACATTCTAATAAAAGTGGGTAAAAATAAAATGCTGATACAAAAATGATGCTGAAATATTCATTAAAAATGTCCTGAAACATGCTTATCAGAAATTATTAAATAAATGAATGAAAACATTGCTGTAAAAGTGGATAAATACTCACAAAGTATCTTCAAAAATAACATGCTGACATTGAAACTCATTTCACATTGAAAAACCTTTAAAAAACTGAAACAGAAATAATAAAATTTTCATTAAAAGTGTCCTGAAACAAATTATTAAACAGGATTGTTGATAAATGTTCAACTGAAAGTCAAATGAACGTAAACATTTCGGTTAAGGTGGATAAAGAATACTCACAAAACATCTTGAAAAATTAACATGCTGAAACTGAAACACATTTGACATCGAAAGTGTTAGAAACACTGAAACAGAAATTATAAAATTTTCATTAAAAGTGACATGCAACAAGTGACTAAACAAATGAATGAGAACATTTCAGTGAAGGTGATTGCAGATAGAATACTTACAAAAATTCGTCACAAATTGCATGCTTAATCTGAAATAATTACGAAATCTTGATTAAAAGAATCCTGAAACAGACTTTATTAAATATAAAGTTTATTTTATAATACTTATCTGCTAAATTTCACAATTTTCACTAAATCACACTTCAAATCACATCACGTTATTGGAGAAAACTCCCGGAAATGTACACTTTTTCTTTCGAACGACATTAGGGTGGTTACTGTTAATTTCACCAAACCCTACCGCTTATGTAAATTCATAAAAAAAACACGAAAAAATCCGCATTTTTGTTTCAACAATTTCAGGGTGGTTATTGCTTATTTCACCAAATACTGCCTGTTCCGATTCTTAAACCCCATCTAAGGGTGGGTGGCGGTTAGATAGACAAGGGGCATGGTCTTTACTAAAATATCAAGAGAAAAAGAGTCCAATATCGAGTCTCGAAGAGACTACATTGTAAATATTCAATAAACAGTCCCCAAACAATTAAAGCATTATGTAATGTGATAAAAAAACGCTCCAAAAAATACGCGTTCTTGTTTCAACAATTTCAGGGTGGTTACTACTCATTTCACAAAACCCTGCCGCTAATGCAATTTTCTAAAAAAGAAACACAAAAAAAATCCACGTTTTTGTTTTAACAATTTCAGGGTGTGGTTACAGATCATTTCATCAAACTTTGCCGCTTATGTAATTTTATAAAAAAGAAACACGAAAAAAAACACGTTTTTGTTTTAATAATTTCCCGCACCTACCATCCTAACTCATCCCTAACAATGCGCAATTTACATCCCTACAAAGTGTCCTAACAGGGCAATGGGAGGGCATCCTAACAAAATATGTACACATGTGTATACACTCAATTCTGTTTTTATGCGAACTTTTCCTACACGATTTTGATAGAACACCATTTTTGCACGACTTATTTTGATCGATTCGAATTCCTAAACATTTATTATGTATTTCTTTTTGTCTTCTAACTAGCGGCAAATACATTGTGCTTCAGCACTTCACGGATCCCGCGGTAACGTATTCATCGTGTAAAAACTGAAGTGGGTGTATACGTAAAAATATAAATTCCCTTTGCTAACTAGTCCATGGCCTTGGCATGGACGAATTTGCAAAAGCCTACCTTTTTACGGATTCCTCTTCTCAAATATCCCGCGACGAACCTACCTTTTGTAGCGTCCTCTTCTCCAACCCACGGTGATTATCTTCAATACTCACCCCTGGACTTGGTGCGGTTGTATACGTCCAGCAGCTCCCTCCGGTCCATGTACACAACACTCACGGCACTTCACTGCACTGACACTAACACTTTGCACTTCACAACACTTCACTACATATCACTAAATATCCACTACACTTCATGTTGGTAACAATTTAACGAACGATCTTGACGCGACAATGTCCAGGGATCAACTGATCGAAACTTTTCGAAAATAAATCTAGAAAAAGGTGTTGGATAATCGAATGTACATATTTTCTTTGTTTTGTTATCATAGATCGAAAAAAAATTATCAGTGGTATGTAGTCGAGCGAACTCTTATCATTTATTGTCGAAAACAGACGTTTTTGAATTTATATTGATGTGAAATATTTTTTAATTATTTTTTTGATAAATTAAAACTTATTTCTGCTTAACTTACGAGTCCTTATTTTTTAGGGACCCCTAAGGCAGTGCCGGTCTGAGGGGAGGGCCACAGGGGCATTTGCTACGGGTGCCCTTTCCAATGGGGCGCCGAATCATTTAAGTATAAAGAATGTTATTTAAGAGATAGCGATTTCCCCCGTATTTTTTCATCAAAAGGAAGGTTTTTTTAGGGCGCCTGAAAAAATGTAATTTTTAACGACCTATTAGGGACCACCCTAATAGTTATACATAATTAGATAAAAAAAAGGTCAGACCCGATGAAAAAAGATTTTATATAATTATGTATAACTATATATGATCAGAGCTAAAAATTGGCCAGATCTGACTTTTTTTTTCATCGGGTTGCCCCAAGCGCAGTTTAGTCTCGGTCCGGCTCTGAACAAAAGACCTGCTATCCTCGTTATACCTAAATTAAAGGGTAAAAATGAAAGAGAAAATTTCTAAATATGCAAGTAAAAATGCCAGTAAATATGTTGTTGAGAAATATTGTGGTATCTTACAAATAAGATAATTATCGTAAAGGCAGCGTTACTGGATAGATGACAAATGACAAATAATAACAATAATAACATATGTATATTATGTATATGTTAAAACAAAAGTTGGCATAATCTCTAATATTCACCCTCAATAACCCCACACCAAGGGATTAATTTTAACCGATAAACACACGTGTATGTGCAACAGATATCTACGTCGATGACGTCATTGATGCAATCGGAGGTAGGCTACCAATCATACGAATGCTTTGAATGTATTCCTAAAGTAAAGTATAGTAACACAAATTCTATAAGGCTTTATGGCACTAATAAAACTCTTCCATTATGTTAAAGCTAACTCGTATACAATGGACAACATTTTCTGGTTGTAAACCATTAGACCAGCTCCTGCCGTTCTATCCTTATTTCTTCGACCAGAGTGGGATTTAAAAAATTTACCGAAACATAAAATTATAAAAATTCCATATAGTATTTTTGGGCCCTATAGAATGTGCTCCTCGGGCCTCCGTATTTTTCTAGGAATTTCCAACTTATGTGTGGACAAGTATTTCCTTTTAACGATACTTTACGGGTAATATTTTCGATCGAATCCGGAAAAGTGAAAATTTTGAGCTAAGAGATTCGGATTTTAATGCGCAAATTATAAAATTACCCAACAAAAGAGTCGGTAACGGCAGAAGTGGTATATTGCCCCTTGTAAATCATCCAAAAAAAAGGTCGTATTTGAAAATAACCAGATGGATTTTGTGAAATTTACAAAATTTCACGTACCACGTAAATTTACAAGGGGCAATATATCATTTCTGTTGTTACCGATTCTTTTGTTGGGTAATTTTGTGGTTTTGCGCATTAAAATCCGAATCTCTTACCTTACACAAGTATTCGAAACATGATTTATTATAGGGCCTGGGTCAATTTGCAGATTCCACAAAAGAAGTGTTTATCGGTGGTCAATTACTATTATTGGTGCCATATAGCGTTATAGAATTTGTGTTACTATACTTATTAGGGTGGTCGTTAAAAATTAAATTTTTTCAGCCGCCTCAAAAAAACCTTCCTTTTGATGAAAGAATACGGGGGAATTTTTTTCTTTTTTTTTGGACAACAAGAACACGTGCCGCTCGGCCTTTGAAGACTATTTCTTCATGAAATTCAGTTTTTTCAAAATATCTCTTAAAGACGACGAAATTGAGAAAAAATCATTGAAGCAATTTCATAGGAAATAAAATCCTCCACAAAAAAGGTCTCATTTAATTTTTTCAGAAACTTTATATTTATGGAGATATTTTCAATAATCGACTTAATAACTCCATAAAATCAAACTTTTCAGACGTATAAACATATTTTTTTCGGAAATAAAAACGATTAAATTAATAATTGTAAATGTGACTTAAGTTACCAAATGGTTTTTATTTAAGAAAAAAATACTTTTATATGTCTGAAAATTTTGATTTTATGAAGTTATTGAGTTCATTATTGAAAATATCTCCATAAATATGAACTTTATGAAAAAATCAAAAGAGACCTTTCTTGTAGAGAATTTTATTTTCTATGGAATTGCTTCAATGTTTTTTTCTCAGATCCGTCTACTTTAAGAGATATTTTGAAAAAACTGTAATTTCATGAAGAAATAATCTTCAAAGGCCGTGCGGCACGTGTTCTTGTTGTCCAAAAAAAAGAAAAAAATTCCCCCGTATTTTTTCATCAAAAGGAACGTTTTTTTAGGGCGGCTGACAAAAAATAATTTTTAACGACCACCCTAATACTTATCCTTGACTTACTTACCAGAGTGAGTATGTTTGCTTGTCTACGTCTGATCGCAGCAATGACATCATTGACCTTGAAATCTGAAGACCATTGGTCATCAATCTACCAATAGAAAATCTGCTGGTGGATTTTTGTGATTCATAAAATAATTTTTATTAATGAATTGCAATGCTATTTTCTACATATACGTCTAATGCTAATCATATATGCGTAATTATATATGATTGGATTTGTTTTATAGAAGATATCTTTTATAGGCACCTGTCGTCGTCTGTTGACCACCATGTAGTGTTGGAGTCTCCACATACCGACTAAAACCTCTCATAGTTCCACGGTGCGAGTCCGTGATTCCTATTTCCCATGTCGGAACTGCGAGTCTTCACTCCGTGAAGCCGCATGGACAGTGATGTCTCTCTGCGCACAAAGATCACCATTAGTCATATGTATTGAGTAACGGTAGGTACCTAGCGGTCCAAATACTCCGATCTTCCTCACTGTAGTCGAGGGCTTCTCCAACTAAGCGATTTGGATGGTCGGAAATTGTAAAGAAGGCCTTGGACGCAGTCTTAAGCAGATACTCCTTCACGTCCGGCATATTAACCTCGCGTTGTACATGGGTATTCCTACCAAACCATGGTGCATTAAAGGCCGATCTTAAAAATTTATTCAAAAAGATGTATGGAAGATTTTGAAACATGTTCCCACGCTAGCGCGCCGTATGGATTTGTATAAACGAAGTTTGATTTTAGTGGCGGCAAACTAACGGGAGTAGTTGGCTCCAAACTTGTTTGAAGCGCGTTTAAGCGTATCGGAGGTGGCTCTTGAAATTGAAACGTTTATCTAGGTATATATACCTAGATAAACGTTTGGTAAAGTATCTGGATGTATACATCCAGATACTTTACTTTCGGTTTCCATTCAATGGGTCGATCATACATATAGACAAAGCCATAAGGTTGGATCTATCGGCGAGTAATCAGTAGCGCTGAACTCTTTGGATTGGCGTCACTCCGGTAGAGACGCATCCAAGTTTCGTTATTGTCGATTCCTACATGAAGTTTCGACATGACTTAGGAAATATGTTCGCCTCTAACGTAGATGGCCTATTTACTGTGGCATCCGCAGTGAAGAGCCTCATCCTGCAACTCCATGTTGTCGATTTCGGGATTTCAGGGGTATTTCGTCAACTTTATTTCAGGAGGAAACCTGT